>CAAKHD010012091.1:0-23137 GCA_901007705.1 Fistularia tabacaria
CTTTTATTCTCATTTTTTTATATATATATATATATATATATATATATATATATATATATATATATATATATATATATATATATATATATATATATAACCATGGGTTGACATACAGCAGTCTGCCCCAGTGCTGCCGCTGATGATTTGGAGCGTAAAATGTTCAGAGATGTAATTAAGTGTGCATATTGTTTTTTCCTCTCCTAAAATTGTTCATATTTGGTGAGCCCACCTATCACCATTTGCAATTCTTTTCGCTTTCGTCTTTAAGCATTTGGCACCCCTTCAAAGTAACTTAGCCTGACAATATCAATGTATCATATGACAGTACATAGAGTGAGAGTTTCCTTAAAGAGTCACCCTGTCATCGTTGGTCAGGATCAAAATCTTGAAACGGCCAGAGTCCACTTTGAAACAAATTACAAGACCATTACAAACATATCTAGAAAAACACAGGCAAAGATAAAGGCATTTTTTTTTGTTAAAAATCAACATGGATTAAAGGTGGATGGCAGTTTTACAGGCAAGGCAATTACTGTTCTGTATCTTCACCGATTTATGTTCAAGGGTATGAAAGGCAGATAACACATTGAGAATGGAGTGTTCGTTATCCCTTAAGCAATTGTCTTTCCATCCAATATGTCACCTTTCAGCATCTAAGCATCTAAAGCTTTTTCCTCTTATGATTTGGGTGTTGTTTTGTGTCTCTTTTTTTTTTTGTTTTCAATTGCCCTGACTTCCCACAAGATCCGGCACACTAACACTCACACAAGAGTGGAAAATAATTATTTTCATAACATTTAGAATTCTCCCTTTCTACTCTGAACCAGAAAAAAGCATCACCCTTTTTTAATGTCAGTTCTCATTAAAAAAATGGAAAATAGTGAATGGACAACAACATACTTTTGAATATTGAGGATCAAATGTAAAATTTACATAAAATTTACTGTAATATCTAGACTATTAGCCTCTACTTTTTCACAAGCTTTGAACACTGGGGTTTAAACAGTGATGCAGCTAACTGATGGATTTTGCGGGCTGACGAGCTTCATGCCGCCAAAATATTTAGCCTCGTCACATCTGACCACTGAAATTAGACACAGACACCGCAGAACACACACATGTGGTTTACACAAGTAAAATTGAGAGTGACAATGAAAGAGAGACTAAGGATGTGTGTGAGGTAGAAATTATGAGACTGTTAAATTCAGACACTGAAGAAGAAGACTTTGGATAAAGATGAAGATAGCGATCAATGGCTTTTACTCGTAAGCTACACTATTTTTTATTTTTCCAACCAGGTATGTCACAGGCACTTTTGGGGAAAAAGCATTTAGTGAACGAATTTAATTAAAAGTAAAAAAAATTCTCTCTGTGTAACATTTTCTGTGTAAATATCTCATGTTACAAATGGACACTTGTGGCATATAGACAAGGGCGGCCTATATAAGTACTTTTTTTTTATATAGTAAGTGGGTGCGGCTTATTCAGATGCGCGAAGTAGTCTGGAAATTACACTAATAACTTATGCCTTTAATTCCTACATCATTTTTCTTAACGTCATTAAACATAATAAACTCCAGTTCAAACATTTTGACTGCTTAATTTCACCTCCACTGTGGTGATATGAATAAATGCTTTATAAAATGACTAAATACCTCTCAATTCTTCATAGCTGTATAACATAAACCTCAGATGCTGTGTTTGCAATCCACCCCGCACAAAGCGTGAAGTAATATTCTAACTTATGACTGTCCACGGTTGCAATTCTTCTTCAAATCTTCTCATTGTGTCTAATTAGACCTAAGGTTATGTGTAGGCAGCTTTGACCTGCTTGTTACCTAAAGACCCAACATTTCCACTGATTGCTGTCTCAAATCCCCTACTTACTTGACCCAGTCCACTTTAAAATGACTGCAATGTTTAAATTATTGCCAAAATCTTTTCTCGGCATTAGTGAAACAGAAGTGGGTAAATATTTATCTCATGCACTTTTGAATGACCATTAGACGAGGATGACATTTGAGACGGTTTTCAAAGAAAGTAAATGCCTTTTCAGCCTCAGTAAGGGATCACTTATGGAACATCAGAGTAAAACACCAAGAGCAGGTCTAGCTAAGCACAGGCAAAACTGTGTGCTCACACTTTATAAGGCAGTGTTGACCAGCTGCTTGCTTCTTATGGGTTAATGAAAGTACAAATCTTGTGCTTCCCTACAGCTGCCTGAGGAGATCACTGACTGAAAGTAACCCCTCAGATTACAATGTTCAGACATTAAGATATTAGTTTGTGAATGTACTAATGTACATACATGTTGTACAAATGTGCCTGTGTGCTCGAATAATGCCAATAAATCTCCTTTGACAAAGGTGTTGCACAGTTCACATCCTGGTAAACACTGTTTAAGTGCAAGCTTTGTTTACAGAAGTCTAATGGAATTTGATTGGGTGTAGAACACTTGGCTGAGTACAATACCGCATGCAGTAAGTACTTTAGCAGGTCTTATCCATGGGTGGAATACATAGAGACCATTGCAAGGGGATGGAGCTTTGTCTCCTTACAGTTGTATGAATTTTGGCTCAAGTTTAGCTCAAGTCTCCTCTCCATAGTTTTCTCTTCCCCTCACATTGCTTTCTTTTTTTTTTTTTACTCATTAATGCACATTGTCTTGGAAACTCTTTGTTCCTTTGCTGAGTCACTTCCTCTTTTTTATTTATTTATTTTTGAATCACCGCAGTACTCATAAAACCCTGTAATGGAGGCAGGAATTGATTGTATCTCCCGGAGCGATGAAGATGGCATTTCTGTTGGAACCAATACAGGCGAAAGCACCTCACTAAGCCTTCCAAAAGCAGCCAGAGTGGCGAGGCCACCGTTACTTTGACGCTGTCGGTGTGTCATAGATTTTGATCGCTTTTTTAGAGAGCTCTTTGAAGTAATTCAAAGTTGGGAACAGCTAAGCGGAACATGTTCCAAACCAAACAACTGTGATTGACTGGACTTTATGCAGCTAAAGATATTCAGATTTTTGTATTTGTTTTCTGCAGCAGGAACCAGTGTTGACAGGAAGTTGCAAAGAATATCAAGTGAAACTGGTTTACTTTGTGATTTTATTACATTGGGAGGTTTCCACAGATGCAAAAGTAGCTTTATTTTTCTAAGCATCTCAATTTCCTCCTTGCCCTGCTCTTTCCTGGAACACACATACTAACTGCAGTGGATCAATGAACCTCCAGCTGTTTGTCCGTGCTTGCATACGTGCATGTGTGCTTGTGAGTGTGTGTTTGTGCGCGCGCACGCACATTTTTTGTACAAGCGCCTGACCTCACAAGCAATTGCCTCTAAGCGCTAGCCCATATAGGGCCATACAGCTTCACATTTTATTGCTGTGCCCCTGAGTTTTCCTCAAAATGTCTGTTTCACAATGCATACAATCAGTCAGGTGTGCAGTCCCGCCTCCTTCGAAGCTGCTTTCAGCCCCATCAGAAATGCCCTGATCCATAGCTTTAAAGTCGCTCTGGACGGGCAGGTAAAGTAATTCCCACTGTGCTAAACAGTCCCTGGGTGTTCACACAGTCTGTCTGATGGCCTGTAGTTTTTCTACATTTGTGTTGTAAATGCCACACCCCCACTAAACCCTCAGCTACTGATTTCCTCTCCATCACACCAGCCTCGGTGTATTGTCATATCATTGTGTTTGCACTCTCTCCCCATTCTCAATCACATCTCCTCATCTGGATTGTTGAGTCCATATTCCTAAGTCAGGAAAGTTTTTGATTTCGAAAAAGGAGGTTGGAATTGCTCAATGTTGGGTTTAGATTCTTGTCATAATTATTCTTTTCCTTATTTTTTACCTTTGCTGCCCTCTGGTGGGTTTCAAGACAAGGCTTATGGCTTTTTGTGCAAGAAAAGACATTTATTTGGGAGTTTCTTCTGACTTAATGTAATTGAAACTACGCCAGGTTTTACAGAGCAGAGCAGAGGCTTCCTCCCTGCTGATATCAAACAGAAACTAGAGGGAGAGGATTGCATGTGGTAAATGCCACTTATTGCATACAAGCTCCATTCTCCTACACTGCACTGTCCCCCTCTTCAACACTTGTATAATCCACTATGTGTCCCACAGGCCTCTGGTTCGACCTGGACATTTCCTACAGTGGCTCCTTCCTGATGACCCTGGAAACAAAGATGAATTTGATTCGTCTCGGAAAGGAGGGGGAAAGCCCACGCCTGGGGGAGTTTGGTAAAGATGGGTAAGACAGAAAAGTCCTATTGAAGGGCACGTTTTAAAAAGGTTGTTTCCGTCAGTGTAATGTGCCCCCCCCCACCTGACTCTGAGGTTCACTTTTCTCTGTTACCAGTCTCCCTATCTCACACCTTAACTGACCCAATCGCTGATCTATTTATTTTCATTTTTTCTGTTTCCTCCCACTCAATTATTCCCTCTCTGCTGTCTGGACTCAACTTATTTGTGGCTGTTAATTGGATGCATTTCTGTCCTCGGTGAGTTAGCTTTTTAATCCCATTCATCACGATGTTCAGTTCTTAATCTGCATCTTTGTACATCTTTATCTTTTGGTGCTCCATTTACTAGAATGAAGTGTAAGAATCTCAGAACCTACTCATGGAGTGGAATTAACCTTAAGATGAGTGTTGAGCTTGACTGATCTCTTGATTTTCAATGTTTGTAGGTACAGACCACGCACTTACTGCCTTGCCGATAGTGATGAGGAGTCTTCCAGTGCAGGCTCATCGGACGAGGAAGATTCCTCAGAACTGTCAAATGAGTCACCTGGAGCTGAGGGGTGAGGATGGATTCATATAAAATAATAGTCAAAACACATCACTGCTGTGACAAAGAAATATATATACAGTGTTGTCATTCCATTTATTACGACAAGAAAAATAATGCTTGAAAAAAACTTCACAGTGAAATAGCCAGCAGGGAAATATATCCCTTGAAATTAAGTGCAGAACTGAAAAATACAGCAAATTACATCACCTTTTGCAATCTGTAAAACAGAATATGTATTAAAACTGTTGAAGTCTAATAAATATTGTTCGAGATGATCATTTTAATAATGTGACATTATTCTTTCAACCCCCTGAACCCATTCTAACCATCATAGCTTGGTTGGAGGCCACAAGCCCAGCAAGATCATGCGCTTTGTTGACAAAATAGCAAAGTCCAAATACTTCCAGAAAGCCACTGAGACGGAGTTCATCAAAAAGAAGATGGAGGAAGTGTCCAACACACCCCTCGTGCTCACAGTGGAGATGCAGGAACTCAAAGGAACGCTGGCTGTCAATATACCCCCTCCACCCACTGACAGGATATGGTATATTTAGAAAACTTTCTTTGGGCAATTTTATCCGTTAATCTGTGAAAAACTGTTAAGTGAATTTCCTGTTTTGTCAAACTGAAGTCAAACAAACTCTACACATTCTAAAATGTGGCTCAATGTCGTGATTCATTTACCAAATGCCCACATTGATGTTTGATTGAATTCCTTTGTATTTAACACAATGACAGAGGGGTAGAGTTCCTCCTACCCAGTTATTATCCCATGTATCGGCATGAAATTTTTCAACTAGATTACTCCCCTCTCCTAATGTCAACAGTACTAAATGTTTTTTTTCCCTAACAGGTATGGCTTTAGAAGGCCACCTCACCTGGAACTGAAGGCACGTCCTAAACTGGGAGAGAGAGAAGTCACCTTTGCTCATGTCACAGACTGGATAGAGAAAAAACTGGACCAAGAGTTTCAGGTATAGTTATAGTTATATTTAAAGTGATAGTTATAGAAGCCATTTCTCTTATGCACGCCACCCAGTTGCATGAAGGAAAGAATAGCAAGATATTTTTTCATTGCCCCATCATGAAGAGGAAACAGTGGTCATTTATTATGATGTAGTTGTGGAATCTTCTTTTTGGAGGCTTCTTTAAGAAAGTCGATGAATGGCAAAGAATGATAAGAATCAGGATATTTATTTGAGGCCTCAAAGGTACAAGTCTCACAGAATACAGAGTAATCTGCAGAAGAGCAAAAAGAACACACGTCGAGACAGGGTTTTTAAGCATAGAGGGGAGGCATCATCTTGAAGGACGGAGTCAAGAGATGTCGGGTCACAGTGGTCTCAAGGTAAGAGAGGAGGTGCCATCTTGAAGGACACATTCCATCAGTCAGGAGATGTGTCTGGTCTCACGGTAAGCGAGGACAAGAAGAACATTCCATATATGCACTTATGGACTTGTTTCTAAGGCAGACAGTTGATCAAGCAGCACACACCCTGTTTTGAATACATGCTACTGTTTTGACGTATCGGTCCCCCTCCCCATGTGAGTTTCACACTCTCAGTACTTTTCCACTGACAACAAGATATTTTCTACAGCATAGACAGGGGTCCAGGCACTAAGCTTAGTTTTACACAGAACAGTAAAGTTACAAAGTTATATAAAATATTTCTACAACGATCTATTCTACCATTCCCTTGTGTATTGAAGATTGCATTAATCACTTTCCTCAAAAATATTCAAGAGGTCCATACCATTTTCAGATTGAATTTAAAATGACAGATGTCATACGATGCAATGTGTGGTTATTATGTGTACTATCAGTTTACATTCAGTATTCATGAACATCGACCTATTCAGGCTAATTCATATGAACTGCCTAACTGTCTGGGGTGTAAGTATGTTACCATGGTAACCGGTACAAACTTGACATTCAAACTCAACTCAAATTATAATGTGAATTTGGCACCACAGCACAAAGGGAAGACCACATTTAAGGGTAAAAAAAAATCCTTGCATATCAAAAATGGATGAACCATGGATGATCAGGCGTCCAGAAAGTGCAACAGGGCAGTACAATTTAGGGAAAGGGTGGAAACTGAGGAGGAAAATAGCTGTCAAAATATATTACCTTTGTTTACCGTGTCTTAAAATTAGAGGGGGAAAGAAAAAAAAAAACAACCTAATACCTACTGTGGCATCCTTCTTTTTATACTGTTCCAGAAAATTTTTGTGATGCCAAACATGGATGATGTGTGGCTGACTATTATGCACTCTGCCATGGACCAGCGAACATCCAGTGGCCTGGAAGCTGGGCCCGAAGCCGACTCCGACATCTCCCTGCCGGAGAGGGACAGCACAAACCACTAGTGAAGAACGTTTACAGTATTTTCTAAAGGTTACAGAGTCTGAAAATGGAAACTGGAGCCAAAGTAGCTCAGTCAGACGCTACTGTTAAAGACATTCCCATTGTGAAAGTTTTTCACATATCCAATATATTTTTATGAGAGTATAAGGTAATTATTCATGGAAACTAAAAGCTAAAAGTCACTTGCTGCTCTGTCCAGTAGTATCTATGATTTCTTTGAGGATTTGAACAGCTCAAGACTGCAGTATTTTAGTTTGTTGAGGGTGAGGGTGGCGTTCACCTTTAAAAGTACATAATGATAATCTATGATCATTAACATGAAAGCATTCACCAGATACCTTAGCGCCTCAGGTGACACATTTTTGCTGAGGCTCAAGAGGGGAGGCAGGACGGTCCCTTTATTTAAGAGCAATGAAGAGTTAATACAAAGTTGAAAATAAAGATGAGTTCAGCAAGCGTAATTTACAGGGAGAAATAATAAACCTTAAGTGGCTTTATTTCAGCCTTTGAAAAAGAATCAGGTGATGGCAAGCAGTATTTGTATGTGCTGTGAACACACCCTGATCTTTTTTTTTTTTTTTTTACTACTTTCTTTGCCATTTATGCCCTTAATATCTGTATGGAAATCATACTCAAGATCAAACTCATTACTTGAGAGAAGTGTCAGTAGCTTTGTACATTCCATACCGATGACACACCATTTAAACAAGTGCAATGACAGGAGACACTGCGTAGGCTGATGAGCGATTCTGTATTTTGTTATTGGGAAAACTTAGAAGTACAAGGATGCATCTATTGAATGTAAGTTGGATTTATTTTGGGTCTTAATGTGATTGTATAAACACGTTCTACCCACTTAGTTTTTGAGTGGGGTATACAAATTATCTACTATTGCACAAATGTTAGTGAGTTTTCTTTTCATTTTCTTTTGATTTGATTTTTTTCCCCTGCAATAGTTGTCTTTCAATCAGTATGTGGTGTATTTATCTATATTTTACACTTAACAGTGTTCATGTTGATAATAACAATAGTTGTTTTACCAATTACCAAGTTAAACACGTGACCATGCTTTAAAAATTCTGTTTGTCAAAAGAGACAACAATCTCATTTTGACTTCACTTGGGTGAAGTATAGGTACATACAGCATAGCAGAGAGTCTTTTGCCAAGAATGTGCAGCCACACTTTAAGATTACCCTTCTAGGAAGACAGGTTTTCAGTGACAAAATATTTCCAATGTTAACCAAAGTCCTTCGGCGCCGGACCTCTGCGAAAAAGGTACACCTCCTGTTATGATTAAGCAATGTGTGGTAATAACAATTGTGCTACAATACTTGCGTTTACATTGTTTACAAGAGTGTTTTTGTTTTTTTTTCTCAAAAAGAAATGCCAAGCGCATGATTGTGTTTTTCATTATGCCTTAGTCACATTGTGTTAAATGTTAGTTTTTACTCAGCGGGGTGTTTTTTTTTCCCATTTTTTTGTTTTGTTTTTTTCTGTGAGGACGCATGCTGTATGATGACTTTGGAATGAATAGAATGAAGAGTATTTTTGATTTGGATATATGAAGACCTTGTCATGAATTATCTGTGAATACTTAATAACGTTTTAAGATAAAGTGTAATTTTAAGGCCAAATTCAGTGATTGTGTGCATCTGCCTCAATGGACGAAAATAAATATGCCAATAAAAGCCTTTTTTCGCTTTTGCAAGTATTTATCCCTGAAATCATGGCTCTTCATTCAGACATTTTCTTATTTTGTAGTGGAAGTGAGTCTGCAGAATAGCTTTGTTTGTTGCGGCCGTATGACCCCAGCGGAGTAAATATTTGATCTTTTGCAGGAGTAAATGTAGCAATTGTTTAAACCTTTTTACGACTTGCATTTATAACTTTGCTCCAAAAATGTCCAAAAACTCCAGAAACTTTGCTCCAAGAATTCAGTGATTCCTTTTGATAGTGCATTACTGGAGCTTTATTGATGATTCAGTTCAGTGGCACAAGACTAAATGCAAAATGTAATCCATTTTACTGTACTCAATTTAGCATACTGGTTCAACATATTGAGTAACCTTGCATGTTTTAGAAGCATGACCCGTAACCGTGCACACAACTATTGGGTTTGGGTTTTTGTTGTTCTCAAACACTGCCAACATTGCATCTCGCCAAGAAGTGAGATTTGTCGTTTCGAATTTCCTGGTACAGTTTACAAAATGGGGGGCGTGGCCAGCGGGTTAACCGGAAGTGACCGGGCAGAACGAGGTACCCGAAGCAACGGCGTCAGCGTGAGACGCCAGTGGCAGGAAAGATAGGATGAGATAATACTTTATGGATCCCTACGGGGGAAATTCGTTTGTCGCAGCAGCGCACATATATACACATATATAGATGAATAATACATAGTAAGGGTGAGAGTAAAATAAGTAAACAGTAAAGGTGAGCGTAGAACCAAAATGATAAGGACAGATAGGCGACGACATTGGAACACTGGCACCGATAAAATAAACAGGATGCGATGGTGTAAAGGAACAATTTTGCAATATTTTCGCGGAAATGGCTACAACTAGGCAGAAGTCTAACTGTATGTTGTCCACATGTCCTCACACCCAAAGTCCTGAGGAGCAGAAGTGCCCTTTTAATGTTAATTCAGTCACGCAGTAATTTGCGGTCAGGGGAGGCAGTGCTTCCCCTGTGTCGTCATCAAAAACAGATAAAAAATACATTTGTAAATAGTTTTCCAGTGATCTGTGATAGAAATGCTATCATCGTATGATTCCGAATCAAACAAAATCTGATTTGACCCCACAAAATAATGCATGTCACATAGATACATCTCTGTATTTCAAAACTCTAAAATCACTCTACACAAAATAAATGTCTGTGAATATTGACTTCTATTTTATTTCTACAAAGTTACAACATAAAGATATTGTCCATGAAGCAACATTGAAAACATGAACGTCTCCATGTGATCTCCGAGGCGAGACAGAGGTCCAGCTTAGGGGAGCCTGCGAGAGACAGTCTGAGAGCAGTGGGCAGCATCAGATGAACTGACAGGAGACCACAGCGATCACAACCGAGGGGAGCAGTTCATGAACAAATTGAGAAGAAATAAAAATATTGGAAAGACATTGTACAAAGGTCTTCACGGAAACCGCTTGCTTATTTCACAACTGGCTAAATTTGTAGATGAATTAACTTTAAGGGATTTTCACCTCTCAACCCCATGAATATCCCTTTTGCTCTGAGATGACAACATGCAGGTCTTCAACTGTTGACTCTGTAAACAAACCACAGGGCACCAGTCACTGGGCCTGTCGTTTGAAAACTTGAATGTTAGGTGCAGACAAAATTTAACATCTAATGGGAGGGGAACCAAGGACTAGGAATTCGAGACAACCAGGGTCTCCTTCCCCATCATCACAAGTGACACCTGGAGTGTCCCTTTCCAATTCCCAAGACAGCAGATGTGAACGTCTTCTGATGATGAGTTCCTCAATTACTTCTCAACAGAAGGAATGGAAAATCACCAGCATTCGTATGGTGTCAACTTGTCAGTCTTCAAGATCCTCAGCAATTTCTACAGCTGTATTATTGACAGTATCTCAACCAGCTACTCAACGTATGGTGTGGCAGCACCATGCCTTAGACCGCAAACACCTGCAGCAAGTGGTAGCGACTG
The DNA here is from genome assembly GCA_901007705.1 of Fistularia tabacaria. Taxonomy (NCBI): domain Eukaryota; kingdom Metazoa; phylum Chordata; class Actinopteri; order Syngnathiformes; family Fistulariidae; genus Fistularia; species Fistularia tabacaria. Next base: position 10,838 of record CAAKHD010012091.1, read on the forward strand.
CAGAGAAGATCACCAGAACCCGACTGCGTTCTCTGCAGAGCATCTACCATCAGAGTCAGCAGTAGAGCTGCCAACATAGTCAAGGACCACACTGACCCCCAACACTGAGACTGTACGCACTCCTATCCTCCAGCCGGAGGTACAGGAGTGTGAAATGTAGGACGTCACGACTGAATAACCCGTTCTACCCAACTGCCATTAGACTCCTGAACAACCGACGGGAGTCACGAGCCATGTTCTACTCAGGGCAATTAGATGCTGTACGCGACTCTACACTTTACATCCAGCACAGCCAGTGCAGTACTGTACCGTCCATTTAACTTGAGTGTTTATTTAACAGCATACAACCTGCACTTTATGAGTTTGCATACCCTAAAGTCTGTTAGCCGCATGTTGCGATAGTGCTTGCCAGTTGGAGGGTGAACATTCCATATGCTGGGTGGGTGGGGTCTGTGGTGATAATAGTGGCTCTCTTGAGGCGGCAGGATAGGTACGGGTCCTGGATGAATGGTTTGGCTGATCTGTTAATCTTCTCCCTTCGCCCTGATTGTCAACTGGGCAACTGCTGTACTCGACTGAAGGACTACTGGTTAGGATGCTTTCAATAGAACCCCTGTAGAAGGTGATGAGGGTAGAAGAGGGAGGTCAGCTCTCCTCATCATTGCTGTGCCTTCTTGATTTAGGTGGTGGTGTTGGTGGACCACATCATGTGTTCGGTGATATGTACCTCCAGGGACTTGGTGCTCCACAGCACTGCCATTGATGGTGAGTCGTGTGTGTGGCGTATGTTTTTTTTTTCCTGAAGTCCACAGTTATTTCTTTGTTTTGTCGACGTTGAGCTGATGAGTATTGATGTCACACAAGTTGATAAGTAGATGTACCTCCTTTCTGTCATGATCGCTGATGAGGCTCACCACTGTTGTGTCATCTGCAAACTTGATGATGCGGTTCGAATTGTGTCTGGCACAACAGTCGCGTCATCAGCGTGATCACACACGCATGATGATGGTCTTTGAGTTTTTGCAAACTCTGTCTGTGGTCGGCCTGTAAGGAATTTGGTGGAGTGCTGTTGCTCAGGCATCATCAGTGGAACATTTGGGACAATATGCAAACTGGAATTGGTCATGTGTAGTGGGGATATTGGATGCTATGTGGGCCTCGAACAACCTTTCAAAACAATTCATCACGGTGGGAGTAAGTGCTATGGCAGTGTTTAGGCTGGGGTTTTCTTGGGTGGTGGTATGATGGTGGTGGCTTAAACATGCTGGTATGATGGTTTGTCACAGAGGTGTTGTTTATGTTCATAAGAACATCTGTGAGTCGGTCGGCACAGTCTGAGCAAATGTCCCGGTATGTTGTCAGGACCTGCAGTTTTCCTAGGTTTCACCTTGAGTACGGTCCTCTGCACATCAGCTGAGTGTGAGGTGTTTCATTGTCCGAGCAGGGAGGGGTTTCACTCTGTGCTGTGGTTTAAGTTAAGTCGTGCTCAGGGTTAAGTTGGCCCCTGGCAGATCTAACGGCGTCCTTGTCCCCTGACTTGAAGGCAACATTTCATGCTCTCAGAAGTTCACATACCCCCCCCTAGGGAACCAGAGTTTTTGTCGTCGGTTCTTGTGATGATTTTCACACATTCAATGCATTTGGACACGTATCCAGAGACAGAAACGGTATATTTCGTTGGATTGATAAAACAGTCCTGGAAAGCTGGAAAGCTGAGGAAGCTCCTTCTGGCCATGCGCTGATCTGCTTCACAGATGGTTTGTCTGGTCAATAGTTTTCTGTAAAGTGGAATTAGCATAACATTAGCATTGATGTTGGTGTAGACCAGGTCAAGTGTGCTCTCCCCTGGTTGCAAAGTTTACATATTTGTAGTAATAAAGTAGTAAATTGCAAGCGATTATGTAGACAGAGTCTGAGTTCTGCATTGAGCTGACAGACTGATGTGACAGACAGTGTGGACAGTGTGTCCTTTGTGTTCGCAGTGGGTGGAACATACACAGCTCTTATTTCAATGGAGGGGAATTCTCTTGGCAAGTAAAATAGTCAGCATTCAAGTGTTGGAAATTCAATATCCTCAGAACAGTAGCTTGAGACAATTTTGGCATTTGTATACCAGTTGTTAATGATGAAAATACGTGTGCCACCTCCACGAGATTTACAGCTGAGATTCCTGTCTGCCCACCTGAATGGCGTCATCTGGAACGGTGTTGGAGCCACGTCTCTGTGAGGGTGACAGCGTCGCAGTGTCACGTTTGTTTGTTAAATCCAGCCGTTGTGTTCATACCAACTTTAAAGAAATGTGAGACAGAAACAAAGGGCTGTACGTCACTCTGGAGCTGGTTCAAACACTATCGAACATACACATATCAATACGTTACTGGTGCTACATTCCATTATAGTGTTTAGGACAGATCCTTATTGCCAGTGTCACAAGTACGAAATTTAAAGTGCTCGTCAATCGGCATATCATTCATACTCAATGGATAAATAGAAAAATAAATGAATAAAAAGTCTGTACTATCTACTTGATGGCCACAGTTCAAATAGCTTTGCTGCCAGGATGGAAAGTGTCCTTTGCTATGTTCTGGGCTTTTTTTTAGACAATGGGAACTTTGTAGGTCTTCCATTGTGGGGAAAGGGTAGCCTATGATCTTCTGGGTGGTCTTCATGACCCTCTGGAGCATTTTCCTTTGAACCACTGAGCAGCTTGTGTACCGTATGCAGATACATTATGTTAGTATGCTCTCAATGGAGGCTCGGGGTAGGGACACCAGTAGTCTTTGTGTGATGTTGTTCTTACTGAGTATTCTCAGTAAAGTCTCTGCTAAACATTTTCATTACAGGTCAGGCCCTCCTCCATATTGACGCCCAGGAAGCGGATATCTCCTACCGATGATTAATGGTGGTGTGTCTGCTTTCTGTCTCCTGTAGTCTAATATGAGTTCTATGGTCTTGTTGGTGTTGAGGAGCAGGTCGTTGACACTGCACCATGTTGAAAACCATTCAACCTCGTCCCTGTCGGTTGACTCGTCCCCACCATAGATGCTGTCATCTGCAAATTTCACAGTGGTGTTGCTGTGATGGGAGTGGGCACAGTGGTGTGTGTACAAGGAGTAGAACAGGGGATTCAGTACACAGCCCTGTGGGGATGCGGTGCAAAGGATTACGTTTGTTGATGTGTGATGCCGCACTCTGACTTGCTGTCTGGAATCAGATAGGAAGCTGTTGATCCACAAACAGGTGACTTATGGAAGTCCCCAGTCCACAAGCTTGGCCAGCTGTAGTCCATAAAGAGCATTCAGACATAGCTCCCCCTGCTGCTCCAGGTGTTACGAAGCAGCATGAAGTGCTATGGCTGCGGTGTCTTTCGTGGACTGGTTCGCTCTATAGGCAAACTGGTGGGGGTCGAGGCTTTGGGGAAGTTCTGCTGTAATATGACTGTGGGCCAGTTTTTCAAAGCACTTCATCACCATTGGGTTGAGTGCATCTGGTCTGCAGTCATTATTGCTGCAGCTTGCGCCTCACATCATCCTCATCTACTGGGAGATTTACACTGCTGTAGGCCGCATGGTGTAGTGGTGCTGACTCTGATTGTCTATAGATCTATAAACCACATTCACCAACTCGTGAGTAGCCCTAAGCACTCATGAAAAGAATGACTCACGGAGTGGCCCTCGCCCATGGCAGAGGCTAAAAAGAAATGCACAAACAAATATATCAATAAATTTGTGATGTGGTTTGTGTGCACCATTGATTAAGTATATTTAAACTACCGTGTTCTGTACCAAGTTGTTGTATTCAAATGTTGCACTCTCATCTATTAGTTGGTTGTATTTTTTTTTTTTTTGCACAGTTGCATTTCTATTAACATTAATTTAGGGGAGGAAAATACTATTCTTGGGTGACTGACTTTGTGGCTCAAAATTACTCAAAAAATCGATTCTCTTTAGTGAGTGACTGCAAAAAAAAAAAAAAAAAGAATCGAGTTTCCCATCACTAGTTTAAAGGCTTTAAATTATGTTATGTGCACGACAAACTGCTTAAAGACGAGCGTCCCCATCGCAATCGTATTTCTTCGCACTGAATAGATAAGAAGGACCGGAAGTTTGCGGTTACCTAGCAACGGCTGCGCTGTGGTCTTCCTGAGATACTGCTGCGGTCGGAGAGAGTCTAATGTTTTAACAAGAGTCGGGCGGTCAAACACCTATTTTTCTTTGGGGTTCAGGAAGACCGCAAAAACGGGAGTACGTTGTCACAGTATTGAACAAAGATGCTATTTCGAATACAACTGGGAGAAAAGCTTTAGCGCTAACGTAACTATCTGCGCCCGCAGGAGTCACTATGGAGACAGCAGGTGTTGAGCGCGGAGGAGAAGAAGTCCTGAACTGCGACGACAGAGACAGCGAGCATCGAGGCGGAACTGACGTCAAACCACAGGCGAGTGAGGCGAGTGAGGCGAGAACCCAGTCTAGTATGGAGGTCACATGCAGTGGCCAGTGCACCGAGGCATGATGTGCCTCTCCTCTCTGTTCCAGATACTCTTTTGGGGAAACTTTAGTCTATGTTATGAGCTGTTCTCGTGTATACAGAAAAATCCTTTAAACACCAGCGCAGGTCTTGTAATGTTGTAATGTTGCCTCCACCAAGCCTCTATCAGTTTGAGATCCTGACTTTTCTTTTGCGCATATTGATTTATTTTGAAGAGGCTTAAATGTAATTAGTCATTTCACAGCAGTCTGTTCCTTTCGTATTCCATGATCAATCAAGCCAAATTTCCCATTCAATGGGACTGTCTGTGTGAGACTCGACGAGACACAAAGCATATAAAGTAGGTCACCATTACCCTGAAAAAAAAAAAATTGAATAAATAAATTCCCAGACTAATACCAAAAAATGTTGCTTTGCCAATTCAAAGCTCTTTTGAAGAAGCGCATTGATCATCCAATCCAAATGAGACTTTCTGCACAGACGAGACCTACATGAAATCTGTTTTAGCTACCATTGTGTTCTGCACATGTGCTGGTACTTCAACAGTAGCCTTTATTGGTCAAATCAAATTTAGATATGATGAAGTTCAAACCATTAATCCTGTGTCCAATCATGCAATAATATCGCCAAACATTAAATTTATGATCAATGTCAACAACATTTTCCATACCTTCTCTATCTTTGTGGCTTACAGGATCAACTTGGAACTGCACCAGAAGACCCGGCTCCACAGAAACATCCAGACCAAAGTAGTAATGATGGAGTCTCTCCTGAGAAAAGAAAAACAAAAGGGCAATTCAGGGCAGCCTCGCTTGAACCCTACTGCAGAGTTACAATTCAATATAAAACAACACATTCCCCGAGGGGACGTTTGGGGCTCACACGGGTTTACCTGTTCTCTCTGTGTCTGTGTGGGTTTTTTTCCGGGTTCCCTCCCACAGTCCAAAAACTTGCAGAAGGCTAATTGGAAAAAAAATGGGAACATTGCCCTTATGTGTGAATGAAAGAGTGAATGGTTGCTTGTGTCTATATGTGGCCCTGTGATTGACTGGCGACCAGTCCAGGGTGTACCCCGCCTCTTCCCAAATGACAGCTGGGACAGGCTGCACGATCCCTGCAACACTAGGTGTAACATAAGCGGTAGATAATGGATGGATGGATGAAGCAACATTGCATATCATAAATCAGTACTTTGTACTTCATTGTTTTCCATTTATTATTTGATTTGACAAAGAAAGCTTTAGTCATGCCAATATGACATCCCTAAAATACAGTTGAAAAAAGAAAGAAAGTTTTTATTTCTATATCAAATTAGCAATATCTCAAAACTTGTGGCTTTTCTATGCATTTTAGAGCAGGAAGGCATTTCCAAGGTTCCTCCAACAGTCTCCCTCTCAAATGTGAACTTACCAGAGGAAATGGACACGCAGGAATCACCAAAGAAACATGTGGATGAGGAGGATGATTTTATAATTCTCGATGCTGAACATGTGTGTAGCATCTCCTTTTTACTTTTTACTCCTTTTTATCACCTCGTAGATCCTAATGGTATCGTTGTCTCCTTTGTTTATTATGTCTGGTGTGTTCAGATCGCAGCAGCTTTTCAAAAATTAATTTTAAGGCTTCAGGAAAATTTGCTAAACTAACTGATCCAATTTTCCAATTTATAATAAACAATACAAATCAAATCTAATTGATTTCAATTTTAATCTTTTGGCAGCCACTGGTCAGAAGACAACAAGATGCGCTGAAAATCCATCTCATCAAACATCTGGAGAGGCTTAAGCTGGGACTACAGGAAAAGGTTAGATACTATTTTTCTTCACATTGTCAGTGTGCAATATGCAAGCCATGTATAGTCAGCCACTCCTCACGCACCTTGCATTAACAGGGGATACATCCAGGAAAAAGGACCAATTGGAACCCAGATGTGTGGTGAACTCAGCCTAAACAGTCATATCTGGACTAATAATTTCGCCCATTCCATTTACTCCATTGGAGTTCGAAACTCCAATGGAGTAAATGGAAAATTTAAACCTCTCAAGCCGACACCCACATGGAAAGGCATCTTGTCGCTTTCACTTCACCCATGGGGTGGTGCTGTTGTACCATATAGAAAGGACATTGGTGCTTTACAATAAAACACCAGTTTATCATCACGGCAGGAAACCAAGCAGAGTTGAACTAATTATTGTTTTCTGGTTTCTCCTTCTTCTCGCTCTGTCACCGTCACCTAGCGGGAGGCTGAGAAGGCAGATGCAAGCTATATACAGGAAATAGGTGTTGAGATGTTCAGGATTCAGGAGCAGCTGGTCAGACTCCACAGCAGACTAGAGGACCATCATCATACCAAGGTTCAGGCTGAGGACAAACATCGGCAGACCCGAGAGCAGCTCGAGGCGATGAAGGCCCGGTATTCTAGCGTTATCAGTCAGGACAGAAAAACCAAGACTAATGGTGAGACCCTGGATCAGGGTGAAAATTTGAATTCCATTTCCTTTGTTCACTCTCTCATGTAATTTGCATTGTAATAAATCACGACAACTGCCCTCATTCCTGTCATCCTGCTTCCATTATAATTGGTAATATGTTTGGTAATCTTGACACAGCTAATTAAAAATTGTCAGCAATCAGCTTAAGTATTCAGTGTTTGCCATCCAATCAGTTTGGCATATATTTATTCTTGGTTCCTTTTGTGATTAGAGGACCAAGATGCCAGACATAAATTGTACTCGTCTTTTTTTGTGTTTTTCTAAAACCCTTTTTAAAAAAAAAAAAAAAAAAACAACAACTTCTGATTCACTTATCACTTTATACAATAAAACAGTGGTGTCGAATTAATTGACTTGGTTTCACTTGGTTTCAATTATTTGAGAGCCTCGATCCGTGTTTATTCCTTTCACTGGGTTTGTGTTATACAAAACTGAGCTGTATTTTATTTGTCATTAAAATTGAATTTATTTTACTTTTTTCCATCTACAGTATACCAGCTACAAACAGAGCTTGACGACTTAAACCAACGTCTCATCTTCACACAAAAAGTCAGAGAAGAACTACGCTCCAACTTGAAAACCCTGCAGAATGCAACACACAAAGCAGGAATTGAGAAGAATCAGGCTGAAGACCAGAAACTTCAGCAGGTGGGCATGCTAAAATGTAATGCTGAAGCAATAAGATTACACATAATGAGCATTAAAATTGTTTAACAAACCACTCCATTGCCAGGATATGTATGTGGAGCGTTTAATGAGGGACATGGAGAGGGCGACGCAGCAGGTAGCCATGTATGAGGCCCAGACCAAAGCCCAAGCAGAAGAGTCTCAGGCCGCCAAGGAGGGCCTCTCTGAGGTATGCACAATAACACATTCAAAAAGTTTCAAAAAGACCCAATAAAGAAATAGAAATAACGAGTCCTTGTAAATCCGTCATAAAGATTGATTATTTGTATTTCATGGACCACACTTAAACAGCACATTAGAATAGGACTATCACAAAGCATCTGTTAATCTATACATCTACCAGTCAAATAGGAACAGTAGGGGTGACTTAAAACTTCTTCCGAGACAAACAAAACAAATATTATACTTTGAGTATATATAGGGCTTCAGCCATTCTACAAGATTCCTTTAAAACTGCATTTTGATGACATTATAGTTAAGAATTTTATAGTGCGATGAATTTAAAAATCTAATTGGCTAATTTTGGTCAAAAATGATGATATTTTGCACTTTTACTTGTTTCAATCAGATGGTGCTATTTTGCTTTTTAAACCAGCCCTGTGAATGCAATGAATGCAAAATGTGCGTACAAGTTTTAAAAAAATATATGTTGTGCACGTTTATATTTGTATGTGTGTTTTTTGGAGCATTGGACGCAGCATCACAAGCACTGGAGGTAGATCACCTAGCATGAATACACAACTGTGTGTGTGTTTTTTGTGTGTGTGTTTGTGTCTGTTTCGCTTGTGCTTGGATGTGTGTATTTGCAGGCTGAAATGGAAATGGAGTCTCTTGCGATGGCACGCAAACACCTGTTGCAACAGTGGAACAGCTGCCTGTTGGGAATTAGAAGACGAGACGAGGCCTTCAGTGCAATGCAGGAGGCCATACGGTGAGGATTAGTGGGTGAAAGGCTCTAAGTTTAAATATGTATTTCATACATTCAGATACAGTGGTAAGTTTTATTTGTTCCATTGTGTCTTGAAATATGTTCTGCATTTTTTAAACATAATTAGCAAAAAGGAGAAGGAATAAACAAACTCAAGTAGTTTAAATGAACCATAGCTGTGGTGTTCTCTTACAGCATGGTACAAAGGATGAGTTGATCATACAGGCAGCATGATGTTTGTTAGGCACATCTGACTTTTGTCTCTCCACAGCACAGCTGTGCTCCAGGTGAACTTTCTGGACAGAGAGATTGAGGGCTACAGGAAATCCACCAACGAAGAGCAGGAGCACAATGAAACACTAACTATGCAGCTGAACCTGTTCCAGACGGACGGCGCTACCTGCAAAAAGCTCATCGTTCAGAAGCAAAATCAGCTCGAGGCCCTGCAGGCCCAGTACAGCACCTGCCTCCGTACTCGGCAGCAGACCGAGCGAACACTGGCACATCTCGGCAAGGTAGATGTGAGACTGAGAGGGAGGCTCTGCACTCACTTTGACCACTGACTTGTCTCTCATCGGTTTCTGTAGGAAACCACGGCACACCAGGCTTCAGTGAATGATCAGAGGAGGCAGTTGGAGAAAGAAAGTGACGTACGCCTGGAGCTGGAAGATAAGATTTTGACGTGCATGCAGCAAAAACTCACTCATCACCAGGCTGCCAAGTACTATGACCGGATTACCAACAAGATGGCTCTACTCAAGAAGGAGAAGGTAAGGCGAGCCTTAAAAGAGTGTCTACATCTTTGGCTGTGGGATGGAAATACGAAAGCCTAGAATCATGTTCATTATCAAAGAGGTACATGCAACTCAGACACAACATGACTGTTATTTTACATGTATTTTGCAATACACACACTTGTAATCCTCCAGTATTGGATGAATAAATGGAATTGTGTTCAATGAAAAGTTATGAGTCTGTGATTTTTTTTTTGAATATTGTCACAGACAAACATACCTTAGCATGGGGTTTTTTGACAAAATGTAAAGACGCGCAGGAAGATATCAAACAATTTCAATGTCATGTTTGCAGTTTAGCTGTTTTTACACTTTTTTCCGAACATTGAAGCTGAAACTATTAAAACTGCGAATTTCATGCTCAGCCTGAGCTCATTCATTCACTATCCATATCACTTATCCTGAAGTCAGGGTTTGCAGTGGGGCCGGGTCAAAATTACATGCTAGTGCTTTTGTATATTTAGCGTCATCAGACAAGCAGTAGAAGCAACTGAGAAGAAAAAAAGCATATTTATTTTACTATAATTTTATTACATTTGACCAGGCAATAAGCAAGATTTTTTTCTTTGAAACTCTGTTTGTGTTTTTGCCCTAAAAATCTACTTTGCATGAGGACAAGTAGATAGTGACTGAATTTCACTTTTTATTGACTGGACTATGGTGCTTAAAACGTGTGACTTTATGATCTGCCAGTACAGAATAACAATTCTAAAATGCAAAGTTGAGTCAGATCATATACAAATTTAAAAGTTGATAGTTGAATGCCTTATGCAAATGACATCATCCAGTGGTCTGGAACAAACTATGTATGATATTGTACATATAGTAACAGATGCTCATCATCTTCTTTTTTGCCATCAGATCGCCCAGCTGTGGCAGATCGAGAGTGAGGTGGCTGCAGCCGGTCTGGAGAGTAGCATCGTGCGACAGACTCTTGACAGCCTTGCCCTCACCCAGAAGGTGCTGGACGAGGAGATTGCAAGATACAATGAGCTGGTCGCAACCAGTGAGGCCAAGATTTCTTCATATGTTACACTCATTGGACAGAAACAGACCACCATTGCCAACTACAATAAAAAGATCTATCAAATCGCAGCCTCCACAGGGGTGAGACATCCTGAAGAATAGATACTTGTCTGCTTGTAGTCTGCATAGCTTTAAGTGCTGAAATTAATGTGTGTCTGCAACCCCAGCATGAAGACCTCAGTCCCCTACAGATCAAGATGGAGGGTATAACGGCCCAGCTCGAGGAGCTGGCAGTGAAGATCAGGAGTGACCAACAGCTGTGGATGAAACGGCAGGGGACACTTGTAGGACTGACTCAAGAGATACAGTCAAACAGCAAAGACATGCACAAGCTGCAGGCAGAATACACTGTTGGCCGGCAGAAGAAAGTTCGTCTGGAAAGTATGTATGATAAAAGGAAGCAAACAAGTGCAAATAGATGTAAGACAGCAAGTGCTATTGATGGTATTCATTCCAACCCCATCAGGCCAGGTGGAGGTGGAGCAGCGTGAGGAGGCCGAACTTGAGAAAAACTCGAAGATGCTTAAAAGAGACCTGATGAAGCTCAACACCCTGCTGTGTAAGAACGGACACCTCAGCCAGGCCCTGGAGCAGGAGAACGCATTGATGGAGACGGACTTCCTTCACAGACTGAAGGCAGGTTTTGCTGATGAACATATTTACGGCTTTGTGCCTGCTGACCCTGTTGTTGAGTAAAGTTATGTTTTATAGGAGGCGGAGCGCGAGTCTATAGAGCTTCAGATGAAACAAGAAAAGACCCAGGAAGAGAAAGAGAGACTCCTCAACAGCCTGGTGGAGGCTGAGTGAGTCATTTGCCCATATTTGATATATTATTCATAGTTTTGGAGTAATCAATATAAAGAATTTTATTCCACTGTTAAATACAGTTTTCAAATACATGTATTGCTCTTTTAATGCTCTTATTTATTTTAAATATGGTTTGTTTTTCAAATTAGTATGCATATGTTTTACATAAATGGCAAACAGGCAGCAGATCATGCTTTGGGAGAAGAAGATTCAGCTTTTAAAAGAAACTCGTTCAGCTGTAGAGAGAGGAGACATCCAGATGTTAAAGGCTGAGATACATCGTATGGAGGTAAACATATTACTTATATGTCTTACTATCCTTTTGCAGTAAAGATTTGCAGTTGCAGGCAGTAAGGCAATACAGTCTTTTTGTCAAAAGATGAAGGTACACGAGGCATGCTATTGAATGAAGTTGTAGCTTTGGGCCCTTCATACCATACCCCTCTAGATTTCACATCAGCCAGGGCTGTACAGTTTACATATACACTATATGGCCAAAAGTTTTCACTCACATGCTGTGACTCACATAAGAACTTCAGTGACATCCCACTCCTAATCCATAGGGTTCAATATGACGTTGGTCCACCCTTTGCAGCTATCACAGCTTCACCTCTTCTGGGAAGGCTGTCCACAAGTTGCAGGAGTGTGTTTATGGTACTTTTTGACCGTTCTTCCAGAAGCCCATTTGTCACACAGGTCACACACTGATGTTGTCTGTGGCGATTGACTGCAGAAAGTTGACTACCTCATCGCACTATACGCCTCAGCATCCGCTGACCCCGCTCCATCAGTTTACATGGCCTACCACTTCGTGGCTGAGTTGCTGTCGTTCCCAAATACTTCCATGTTCTTATAATACAGCTGACAGGTGACTGTGGAATATTTAGGAGCGAGGAAATGTCACAACTGGATTTGTTGCACAGGTGACATCCTATCACAGTTCGAAACTGGAATTCACTAAGCTCCTGAATGCGACCCATTGTTTGTATCAAAAAAAAAAAAAAAAAAACAGTCTGCATGCCTAGGTGCTTGTTTTTTTAACCTTTGGCCATGGAATGGATTGGAACACCTGATTCCG
>CAAKHD010012092.1:0-27116 GCA_901007705.1 Fistularia tabacaria
TAATAGAACCAGGGATACTTCTGAACACTTGTTAAAAGGATAAACAAAGTTGATGACTGAGCAAGATTAAACATATAGTGTGGTGTGTTGATGAGGAAATGACAGAGGCTTTGCGGAGGAGTTTCCAACTTTATTCGTAATACACCAACACCAACGTAACAAAACAATTCATCTCTCTAGAACTTTCAGGAACGCCAGTATATATACACTGCATAACCACGCCCCCCAAGCCGTCAGTCCCTGGGTGAGAGGACACACCCTTTAGTGTCTGCCACAATATTAGACAAATCCAAAGAAATCATATTCAGTGTTGCCCTCCTAATACAAGAAATATACATTTTGAACACGCCTTGCTTACTTACTGAAAAATCTGTGAACATAGCAATAGCAAGACTCCTGGGAATGACTATACTGCTAGAAAAAGCCTGCTGTGGTTTTGCAGATTTGAGATCAGTCATAATAGTTCATATTGCAGAGAAACAGAACTGAGCCCAGGCGTAATGTCATTCAGAAGTACGTATATGAAAAGTAATTGAAACAAACAAAGGAATACACACACACACACACACACACACACACACACACACACACACACACACACACACACACACACACACACACACACACACACACACACACAAAAAGACAGAATAGATAAATAAATAAACAAGTGATTCCATTTTATTTTCAGGACACAAAATGCACACCTGGGTGTACAAAATATGAACACATTTTTGATATTGTGTTCCAGAGTATTGGATATTGCATTAGTCATATGTAAAATCAGGAAGTTTAGTCCTTTACTTCAACTTTTCTACAACCCTTTTAGTTACCTCTTGCCAATTAAAATGTTCATGCTGCAATTGTAATCTTGCAAATGGACCACTAGTGTCAACATCCTTGATCTCGTAAGCTTTGGGTGACTCATTTCTGCTGCATGCTAGTCAACTCCCACAACCTGAATCATGCACGGATTGGCTGCTTTTAGAATCAGAAAACCATTGTTTGTATCCTTTGTTCAGTTTACCAAATTGATCCCTTCCATTCAAAATGTTATTTGAATAAGAAATAAATCCAGTTTTTAAACGGGCGTACCTCTATAATGATTAACAAAAAAGAAAAGGAAGAAAAAAACACATCCATCAAATGTGTTTTGTAAAGGCAGACACATTTTTGGTCTTGATACATGAATGCATTTTTATCCATCATTATTAAGAATATAAAAGAGATCAAATTTGGGTTTAGAAAGGTGTGATATATCTGGCATTGATTTTATCAGCATGCTCAATTTATGTGTAGCATGACTGTGACACATCAAGTGGGAAAAGAGATTAAGAATCTGTGTGAGATGATTTGATCTTACCACAGCAATCTGAAATAACCTGCTCACAATGGCCCCCCGGAGACACTCAATTAGTTTACGTGAAGGGTTTGTTCACCCCTCAAAAGACAAACTCCAAGGTGAACTGTCCTCACATCAACCGTCAGCAGCATGTACTGATTGATTAAGAGAATCAACTTTTCCAGGGTGTCTCTTCTCTCCCATTGACCCCACAATATGTCATCAGCAGCTGATATGAAGTGTTCCTTTCATTAAGCAAAGGCACTGATCTGAACTCCCTAATCTGCTCATCTGAAATCCTTATGAGAATCAACAGGTTATTTTAAATGAGGGCAAGAAGATATTTTTTTCCTTGTGTGTGTTTGAATCAAATGAGCTTTGAGATGTCCAAGAGGGAGAGGAAAGGAATGTCAGAAGAGGATTAATTTAATTAAGAAAATATACCTTTGAATTGCTATATATTGACCAAACTGCTATTATATAATACAGATGTGTAATTTCTGATTTTGACCGAGTACTATTTTTTAAAGTCTGTTATTATATATATAGAAAGTATCATACCCCCTTCTTGTTTGCTGTGGGGATGAACAGGCTGACAGATGAGCTGACAGGAATCTCCATCGACCATGATGTTTGCAGATGACATTATGATCTCTAGTGAGAGCAGGGAGCAGGTTGAGGAATATCTTGAGAGGTGGAGGTATGCTCTGGAAAGGAGAGGAATGAAGGTTAGTGGAACGGTGAGGCTACAGGGAGTGGAGATCAAGAAGTTGGAGGATAACCAGTATTTAGGGTCAACTGTTCCAGAGCAGCAGAGAGTGTGGAAAAGAGGTTAAGAAATTGGTTCAAGCAGGTTGGAATGGGTGGAGAAAAGTGTCAGGGGTACGATGTGATAGAAGACTATCAGCCAGAATGAAAGGAAAGGTTTACAAGACAGTGGTGAGACCAGTGATGCTGTATGGTTTGGAGACAGTGGCATTGAGGAAAAGACAGCAAGCAGAGCTGGAGGTCACAGAGATGAAGATGTTGAGGTTCTCTTTGGGAGTGATGAGGATGGATAGGATCAGGAATTAGTCCATCAGAGGGACAGCACATGTTAGTTGTTTCTGAGAGAAGGTCAGAGAAGTCAAACTGAGATGGTTCGGTCATGTACAGAAGAGGGATGGTGATTATAGTGGTAGACGGACGCTGGAATGGGATATGCCAGGCAGGATGTCTAGATGATGACTGAAGAGAAGATTTAGGGACTTAGTGAGCAAGGATATGAAGTTAGTTGGTGTGAGAGAGGAGGATACAGAGAATAGGGTTAGATGGAGAAGGTTGATTTGCTGTGGTGACCCCTGAAGGGAAAAGCAGAAAGGAAAGGAAGATATGAACTGTATCATAAACACATGAACACACACACCCTTAAACACACAGACACAAACACAAACATGTAAAGGTGGATAGGTAAAAAGATAGATAGAAAGATAGATAGATAGATAGATAGATAGATAGATAGATAGATAGATAGATAGATAGATAGATAGATAGATAGATAGATAGATAGATAGATAGATAGATAGATAGATAGATAGATAGATAGATAGATAGATAGATAGATAGATAAAGAAACAGACAAATGGAAGTGTTTTTCTTTTGCCCGGACGTGGGTCACTGAGGCCCCTCCCTGGACCTAGGCGCAGAGGCGGGGCTCAATCGCGAGTGAGTAGCCTCCCTCCACCTTCGGGTTGGGGGACTGGTTCTGACTGTTGTCTGTGCCTATAGACCCAACAGCAGCACAGACTACCCATCCTTTTTGGGGTCCCTAGAGGGGCTGCAATAGAGCACTTCTGTAGGGGACTCCCTTGTCTTCGGGAAGACTTCAACGCTCACATGGGCAGCAACAGTGAGGCCATGGAACGGTGGACCAGCACTACAACCTCAGTTGGTTCCTTGAGGGCGCATGGGAGCTTGCCAAACTAGCCTACATGTTTTTTGTTTCCCAAGAGGAATCCTGTGGGGGATGCTCCGGTCCATATTACTGATGAATAAGAAGTTGAACTCCGGTGAGGGTTGTCCTTTTTCATCGATTCTGATCATAACATTTATGGGCATAATTTCTAGGGGGAACTGGCTTGGTGATAGATAGATAGATAGATAGATAGATAGATAGATAGATAGATAGATAGATAGATAGATAGATAGATAGATAGATAGATAGATAGATAGATAGATAGATAGATAGATAGATAGACAGACAGACAGACAGACAGACAGACAGACAGACAGACAGACAGACAGACAGACAGAAAGCTTGAGCCATATGGGATCTTGACCTATGTACTGCACATAAATATTACCAAATTTATTTTTAAGATGTGTTCCATATTTCATTTGACTGTTCCAGAACAATCAAGTGATGATTGTGGTGATGAGCCAGTAACTGTTGCTGAAGTTGGGGAAGAAGAATAATGTAAGTCATATGCCCTCATACAACGGCAGGATAGTGTTGATTCTTTGTAATCAGAACTCTGCCATGTATTACTACAATATCTATTAAGAAGACAAGGGAATACTGTTGTCAGCCTGTTTACTCCATATCTAGTCTAAGTGACATGAACTAACAGTGGTAATGGGGCTGTTGGGAGAACAGACAACTTTTGTTTTATGAGCAAACATGGCTCGAAAAATGTCAGCAGTGTCATGGAACTATTGACTTGATGGTTGTTTTTCTTTCATCGGTGGCTCCAAAAAATAGGCTGTGTAATGTAAACTAACATTTATTTTTATAACCAGTAGAGTCTTTGAGTGAAGGACAAATTATTTAGCCCTTTTACAGGAAGGGTCGCCTTCTTGATACATCAA
The DNA here is from genome assembly GCA_901007705.1 of Fistularia tabacaria. Classification (NCBI taxonomy): domain Eukaryota; kingdom Metazoa; phylum Chordata; class Actinopteri; order Syngnathiformes; family Fistulariidae; genus Fistularia; species Fistularia tabacaria. The sequence continues at coordinate 4,190 of CAAKHD010012092.1, forward strand.
TTTAAAAAAAAATCTCTGAAATTTCAAAACTTTCCCCTTGCTGTGCACTTAGGTATTTACTTTTTTATTACTTCCATACGACAATATACTAAAAACGAAAGTTGGTTAAATGCCTCCCTCCCAAGGACTGTTTATGAACCACTTCTTTCCATTAAACTACAACAATGCATCAAAAAAGGAGACAGGTAAATAGACTAAAAGGCATTTACAATTATTGGGGTTATCTTCAGAAGCACTCCTCAAGAAAATGAAAAACTAGTACTCATATAGACTTGAATAATTCACTTAGGTTGGAAGTTTACTGTGTTTTAGAGCAATAGATATCAATTCTCTTGTTCAGAAGGTTCATTGTAAGTGTCTGTGCAAAAGTAACATGTAATTGCTTGTGTAATTCAGTTTTTACTGTGAAATGTTCTTTTCAACATTTGATGTGTTCATTTTCCTAATTGATAACCCTGGTATATAAATAATGGTTGGAGAAAAGGGTATAGGCTTGTCCATTTACCAACATTTTCTGAACTGAAAATCTTACATCAGGGTGACAATCACTTTTTTGCATGGACAATCTTGCAAATGACATTGATTTCTCAATTTGACATTTAAAATGATGGATAGAATATACTGCAGGCTGATAGTCATATCCAAGGAATATGCTGTATTATTGTATACTGACTATGACTTGTATGCTTGGTTGGTGGTTAAGGATAGAGAGGGAAATGTATTGACAGATGCTAGAAGAGTGATGGGAAGATAGAAAGATTACTTTGAAGAGCTGATGAATGAGGAAAATGATAGAGAGGGAAGGATAGCAGAAATTAATAAAAGGGAAGTGAAGGAGGCATTGAAGAGAGTGGAAAGGCAGTTGGTCCCGATGATATACCTGTGGAGGTATGGAAGTGTCTAGGAAAGGCAGTGGTAGAGTTTCTGGATAGATTATTCAACATGATTTTAGAGAGTGAGGAGATGCCTGAGCAATGGAGAAGAAGCATGATGGTGCCCATTTTGAAGAATAAGGGGGATGTGCAGAATTGCGGTAACTATAGAAGGATAAAGTTGATGAGCCGTAAAATGAAGTTATGGGACAGAGTTGTGGAAACTGAGAGCAGATGTCAGCATTTATAAGCAGCAGTATGGTTTCATGCCCAAAAAGAGTACTACATATGCAATATGTGCTTTGAGAATGATAATAGAGAAGTACAGAGAAGGTCAGAGAGAGCTGCATTGCGCATTTGGAGATCTAGAAAAAGCATACGGCAGGGTGCTGAGAGAGAAACTCTGGTATTGTATGAGGAAGTCTGGAGTGGTAGCGAAGCATGTTAGTCTGGTGCAGGACATGAATGCTAGCTGTGAGACAGTGGTGAAGTGTGCTTTCGGTGTAACAGAGAAGTTCAAGGTAGAGGTGAGAGTTCATCATGGAACAGCTCTGAGCCCCTTCTTGTTTGCAGTGGTGATGGACAGGCTGACAGATGAGGTTAGATGGGAATCTCCATGGAACATGATGTTTGCAGATCACATTGTGATCTGTAGTGACAGCAGGGAGCAAGTTGAGGAAAATCTTGAGAGGTGGAGGAATGGCCTTGAAAGGGGAGGAATAAAGGATAGTCGCAGCAAGAAAGAATATATGTGGGTGAATGAGAGGAACCTGGGTGGATGGTTGACTACAGGGTTGGAGGATTTCAAGTACGAATGGTCAACAGTCTCGAGCAATGGAGAGTGTGGAAAAGAGTTAAAGAAACGGATTGAAGCAGGTTTGAATGAGTGGAAAAAAGTGTCAGGGGTACGATGTGAAAAAAGACTATCAGCCAGAATGAAAGGAAAGATGCACAAGACAGTGGTGAGACCAGCGATACTGTATGGTTTGGAGACAGTGGCATTGAAGTAAAGAAAGGAAGCAGAGGTGGCGGTAGCAGAGATGAAGATGTTGAGGTTCTCTTTGGGCGTGACGAGGATGGATAGGTTCAGGAATTAGTCCATCAGAGGGGCAGCACATGTAAGATGTTTCTGAGAGAAAGTCAGAGAAGCCAGACTGAGATGGTTCGGCCATTGACAGAAGAGGGATGGTGATTATAGTGGTAGACGGACGCTGGAATGGGAGATGCCAGGCAGGACGTCTAAATGATGACTGAAGGGAAGATTTAGGGACGTAGTGAGCAAGGATATGAAGTTTGTTGGTGTGAGAGAGGAGGATACAGAGAATAGGGTTAGATGGAGAAGGTTGATTCGCTGTGGCGACCCCTGAAGGGAAAAGCAGAAAGGAAAAGAAGAAGACGACTGCATACTGACTATGAAAAACAGCAGGGAGCATATATTTCTTAAAATATTGCACATGTGCATGTTCAGCAAGGTCTTGCATCACACCAGGAAATTCCAGTCACTATATTCATAACCCTTCCATTCCCAAATAAGTATTTCAGGTTGCTGCTTTTTGTTTCTTTATCATGCATTTCAGAAGTCCTATACAGTATTTGATGCCGTGTGTCTTCAAAAACTATAATGTTTTATATCTCTTATCATCACTGACAGGGTAAAAAAGCATATAACTGAGCTAACCCACACGTGACAAGCTGTGTCTTCCTTGAGAGAACATCCTCTCCACAACAATGAGCGACTTAGACTGCCAGAGGACAAAATGCCTGTGTAAAGAATAGAGATATAAAGACAAGTTCTATATGGGGAGTGGGGAGGATGGATGACAAAAGGAAGGAGGAGGAAAGGGAGGTGATGAATTTAACATTGAACAGATGTGAGAAATGTTGGGACCCAATGACTGAATATATCACATTTTGCATCTGAAAGCTGATGAAAATTTTGAATAATGGAAATTAAAACAATAATTAAAGAAAGGATCAGTGCCGCGGCACCGTTTTTAAGGGCAGACATATGTATGAGCAGAAGTATCGTCACAAACAGGTAGAACAAGAATATGTGTCAACTTCTTGGCAGTCAAGTATAAAGGAAAGTCAAAGTCCTCAATGATATCCAAATAGTTGAATAAATCAAGGGTGAGAGAGGAATAGTAAAAGATAAATGAGAAAATGTCTCTTGATTTATCAATGCAAATAAGCTCATTGCTTGTCTTAATATAAGATCCCTAGAAGACCAGTGAAGGGCGAAGGAAGGAATAAAAATATTAATTCATGTGCCCCACCATTGTCATCATCAGTTTATCATAAATGTTTCATCTCCCATAATAGTGTATATTATGTTATTCTCCTTTGACAATGTATCCTCACTTCGATAACACTGAGAGTCCCCTCTTTAAGCCAGCTCCTTTGACCCTCTCCTCTAACCAACAATATTTCAGTCAGTCCATAAAGATCTTCAATTACACAGTTATTTTGGTGACCTTGACATAGCGAGGTAAAAAATCAATAGATGCCCATTTTAATTTTTTTCCTAGTAGACAAAGGAACACTCATTTCTTAAGGAATAGCCCCAGCACAACCCTGTTTTGCCAAGATTAGTGGCCTTTATCATGAGTGTGTGTGTGATGATGGCGGTAGTGGTGATGATGATGATGATGATGATGATGATGATGATGATGATGATGATAATTACCAAATTGTTGTATTACAAACTCCAGTTTTTTTCTTTTATGTTATCCCTATGACAGTATGATCCATGCATCAAATGTTCCTGCAAGAGGCACTCAATATAATGAATTTAATTTATAATTAATTTATAAAATCTTAATTATAATTACCTTCCCCAAAGCCATTATAAAAAGTTGAAACAATGGCATCTGCACACACTTCTGAGGGAATTCCTCTTTGACTTTGCATTTGGCTGCTGGGTATTCGTTAAAAGAAATCACACAAAAAAAAGTAAGTGATATTTTTTTATATTTTTAAAGCTAGATTGGTTGCAATCTCTGCACCATTGATAATAAATCAAAAAAAAATTGTCCCCACAGGCAAAGACCAGTCTTTGAAAGATTTAGAACGTGGCTTAGCTGTGTTTCTCTTCTTTGGTCAGAAAAAAGATTCCCTCTTCCATCGACCACTCTTTGTTTATAGTCTGACTGGCAATATGAGCAAGAATGGAGTCTGTGCTGAGAGATGTCTGTTTAATGATTGTTTTCCAAGTCAACATTCTGTTTGCAGTTTTAAAGAACCAAAGGGTATCTATGGGGACATTTTTTCAAGGATTTTATGTCCAAATGCAATTTGTACACAGGCCATTTACTTATATGCTAACAAGTATGCGAATGGTTCCAAAGTTGTTATAGTAAGATTGAAAGTGGAAAAACCTTCCTCTACTGAAAAATGCTGTCACTTGGTCCAGTTTCAGCAATCTATTTGCTTTATATTTAATATATGTCACAATAATGCTTTGAACTCAAAGGAGAGCTCAAAGTGTTCAAGCCAGTTTTTCATTTAAATATTTTGTACATTTTAGAATTATTGTTTTATCATCTGTAAAACTTGTCCAGGGCTGATATTTATATTTTAGCTGTGCATCTGTTGCTGAATTTCTCTCCCTCCTTCATCTCACTGATGACCCTTAGGTTAGTTTTCAATTTATTTATATCCACTGACATAACAAAGAAATTGCAGCAATCATAATCATTTCATCACAGAAAAGATTGGTTACAAACATTGTCAATATCAGTATGTTGGGAGTGAACACCAGTCGGTGCGAGCCATTAAACCTTGTCGGGTTGAAAATAAGAGGAGCCGTTTGCCAGCCCTTTGGGGCTAGATTGCTGCGTTTCATGCCACGCCCCTCCCTCCTGTCTCGCATGTCCCTCACCCTTGGGTTCCCCTCTTCAAGTGGCCCCCTTCGAGTCTCTGCGCAGTCCTTCCTGATGTCCCGGGACCGAACTTGCCTTTCAGCGTTGCCTGGCTCCAGAGGTCTACATCCTCCCTTTTTGAGTTCCCCTTATTGAGTTCCCCTCTTCGAATCCCAGTGCCGTCCTGCCTGGCCTCTCAGGACCGACCTTGCCTCTCAGTGTGGCCCGGCTCCAGAGACCACCAAGACCCAGCCCTCACTTTCTTCAATAAAGTCCTTAAACACCTTATCTCCTGGGAGTGTCCTTGCACTTGGGTCAGATCTCCGCACACTTCATGACCCAATAATCATTTTGCATATTTTTATAGGAAAGCTTGGTTGCTCTGTTAAAAAACAAAAAACAAAAAAAACACAAAAACATGTAGATGTAATGTATGGATGTGTGTGACACAATAGACTGGAAGAAAATTTGTCTAGCCGGTTCTCCTGACAGGAACCTGACTCAGGTACTGCAAGTGCTGAGTAGGTCAGCTTTGATATGGATTTAGGATTGGAAGTTTTTATAATGCACTTCAACTCTCCATCTATTCTCACCTCCAGGCAATTTTGAATCACTGGCTAACCAAACTTGCATGTTTGTAGAAGAAAATGTAAATCAGGAGAGTATGCCCACTAATGGCCTGAAAACTTCTTCATGCGAGGTGGCAGTGTTATACATTGCAAAATACAGTGCTCACACAGCATTACAGCACTAGTGAAAAATATCCATCTCCAAAATATCAAAGTTGATCTAATTTGGCAGGGTAATTTTTTTTCTCTGTTGTAAACATGTCTGTCTGGCTTTTTAAATTTTTCTAAAAAAAGTCACTTCTCCATAGGCAAATAATCACTGAGGCATTGTCAGCTGAAAGATGTAATGCTTGTGGAGTCTGAGAATTCATAAATAAGTATCATCATACTTCTAAAATTATAAGGTCTTCCTGGAGACAACAAACCATGGCTGTTATATCAGTTTCTTAATTACAATGCTTGACTAGTGACATGTAGGTTTGTATTATATCACGAAACAATTAAACATGGGATATAATATCCACCTATTAAATCTGAATAGGAGGATATGCAGGTGGAGATGAAAAGTGTTTATGTAAAGAGTGGGGCAGTGAATAGCTAGGTAGACAGATGCTGGGACTGGAACTGCCAGGAAGGAGGCCTGGAGGAAAATCAAAGAGGAGATTTATGAATGTAGTGAGAGAGGATTAATGAGGTTAGTTGGTGTGAGAGAAGAGGAGGCAGAGAATAAGGTTGGATGGGGGCTCATGATTTGCTGTGGTGACCCCTGGAGGAACAGCCTCGCGGAAATGAAGAAGATAGTTAATATTTAGTGAACAAATAATAAATATAAAAATATTGTAGGTTTTAAAAGATATGGCTGTACAAGAACTTAATGAGTCAAGTCAAGTGAGTCTACATACTGTGAAGAAATCATGTATGAACTATGATTAAACAGTGTGTTTTCACATTATCGTTATAGATGATGAATTCATATATAAAAAGCTAATAGCTAGATTAGGGAAATTAAACATGTATGCGTGAGGTTTAAGGAATACATAATTAACTAATGTGCATTGAAATGCTTGTATAAGCGTCTATAAAGAAATTTTAGTAAATAACTTTGTGTCTGAAACAGAATTAAAATATAAAACTCAGCATTCCAAAAAAGGAGGATGATAATCTTTTTATATGATAACATTACGAGGAGGTCATTTTCTAGAAATTGAACGAGTTTGCAAGACTTGCATTGTGTATAATCACCCTTGTAACTCTTGGAGCGGCAAAAGTTTTATATGTCTGGTGGTGTGTTGTGAATTATTCTTTTTATTAATTCTATTAACTGTCCATTAATCCATCCATCTTCCACCGCTTATCTGAAGTCAGGTTGCGGGGGCAGCAGCCGGAGCAGAGAGGCCCAGACTTCCCTCTCCCCAGCCACATGGTGCAGCTCCTCTAGGAGGACCCCAAGGTGCTCTCCGGCCAGCTGACAGACATAGTTTCTCCAGTGTTTCCTGGGTCTTCCCCGTGGCCTACTCCCAGATGGACATGCCCAGAATACCTTCAGGAGGCATCCTGACCTAATGCCCGAGCCACCTCATCTGACTCTTCTCTATGCGGAGGAGCAGTGACTCTACTCTGAGCTCCTCCCGGATAGCCGAACTTCTCACCTTATCTCAAAGGGAGAGTCTGGCCAGCCTGCGGAGAAAACTCATTTTGGCTGCTTGTATCCGCAATCTAACTACCCACAGCTCGTGACCATACAGTAGGTGAGGGTAGGAACGTAGATGAACAAGTAAATTGAGAGCTTCACCTTCTGGCTCAGCTCCTTCTTCACCACAACAGACCGGTACAGAGTCCACATCACTGCAGACGCTGCATCGATCCGCCTATTGATCTACCGTTACATAATTCCCTCACTTGTTAACAAGACCCCGAGATACTTGAACTCTTCCACTTTGGGCAGGACCTCTTCCCCGACCCGGAGTGGGCACTCCAGTGAGAGCTGGAGATTATGGCCTGATGAAGCAAACAGAACCACATCCTCTGCAAAAAGCAGAGACTCGATCCTGTGGCCAGATCGATCTCAATCCTCTGATAACCCTCCTCACTTCATCTTTAAAAGTCTTTGCTACATCTTGGTCCACAATGGTCATCTCTAATACTTTTTTTTCTTTGATATTTTCTTCATTCACTAACTCTTCAAAGTGCCCTTTCCATCTTCACATCAGACTTCTGGCATCTGTTAATACATTTTCCTCTCTATTCTTGATCTTCTGAACCTACTGGAGATCCTTCCCATCTCTATCTATCTGTTTTGCCACTGTAAATCATTCACTCCCTTCTCGACTGTTCAACTTAGCATACAAGTCATCGGAAGCTATTTATTTGACAATCGCCACCTCTTCCCTCACCTTATGTTTCATCTCCTAGTACTCCTGCCTACTCTCTCTAATTCCCTCAGTGACTCGCTTTTTCTTTGACAGCCTCTGAGATGACATGAGGAAGGAGAGGATATATCATTAGTCAGATCTCATTACTCTTTATCCAGAAGCTTGAAGTAAAGAGGTTGAGCAGTTTATAAAAACCTGGGCATCCATATCAGTGAATACTTCACTTGATCACTCAATACCACACGGACAGCTATGCTCCACAGAAGCTGTATTTTCTGAGAAGGCTAAAGAAGTTTAGCACTTCCGAAGATCTTAAGCAACTTCCACAGCTGCATTGTTGAGGTATTTTGATCATCAGCAGCACCAAATGGCACTGTAGCACACCACTGATTTGAGCCACAAATGCCTGCAGAGACCAGTGAAGACTGCAGAAAGATCAACAGAACCCCTCTCCCTTCTCTGCAGACCATCTACCACTGCAAAATCCAAAGAAGAGCTGCCTCCATTGTCAAAGACCGCACCCACCCCAAAATGGACTGTTAACACTTCTACCCTCAGGCACAGAGGAGTGATATGTTGAACCTCCAGACTATAGAACTCATTCGATCAATTTGATTCGTCAGACTTCTGAACAACTGACAGGAGTTTACAATCATGAATTGCCATAAAACAATCAGCTGTACCTTACCGTTTACTTCAGCTTATACTTTTTTCAATTTGCACACCCTTAGCTGTTTACATTCTAATTTGCAAAGTTTAATAACCATTACAAAGTAGTTGGCGCCATTGTTGTTATACTGGAGTTGACTAATACTGCTGCATGGTTTTGCTGATGGCTTTGCAGTCTGGTTGGTGCATGTTAAGCTTCAGGCAGGGGTTTAGGCTTTCATTCATTAAATGTGATCATAAGTTGGTCTTGATGTTATTTAGATGTGAGAATGACTGCTCATATGCAGACGTAGAGCCAAAAATGGTCAATACGGCATGCTCACACAGAATGTTTTAGCATGCTCGCCATCTGTGAATAGCTTTCCGTTCCTCACTATTGCTAAAGAACCAGTAAAGCTAGCTGAATTCCAGTCACCTTGTCAGGTCCATACACGGAGTTGCTGCTGACTGGCTTGCACTCTGCATAGTAGCTCTTGGCATGCTTCCTGCCTGCTGTCCCCCATCGGATATTTCAAAGCAAAGGTGGCATGGTGTGTCTCGAAGTGTCGCTTTATTTTTGACCTTTTCATCAATTAAATTTTATCAGCGCATGCAAGACAGACCGCAGAACCTGCTCTCTCTACAAAAGCAAATTCCTCTGTCCATTCCTGTTGAAACAGTACGTTACTCGTCATCTTTTTTTTCTTTTCACCATCCTCATAGTCAGAAGGGTTTGCTCTGCATAAATTAGTTAGCTGACTGTTTCATTTGAAGCAGGGGAGTTTACTTCTTGACACCAAAACAACTTTTTCAGGCAGCCGCATAATCCAATAAAAATAAGAGTTTTGAAGTCGTACCCTCCTGTACCCTGAATTACAGCAGGGATTAGCTCCAGCCATCCCCAACCCTGAACAGGTGCAATATAAGATAAATGTATGGATCTAAGCAAAATGAATTATTACTTTTCATGGTAAGAAATGTCAGCTAAGACTTATCTTCGAGCCAGATACAGTCATCAAAAGAGCCACATCTGGCTCGCAAGCCATAAGTTCCTGACCCCTGTTGTCCTCATCCCTCAAAACCAGATGACACTCCTCTTTTTTCCTTTGACCACTCCTTCCTCTGCTCTGTATTTGTCCTCTTCATCCTCCTTCACATCAGAGTAATACTACAAACACAAATCCTATGCTGTCTGGCTACTCTCACCTAACACGAGTGTGCAGTCAGTGATCTCCTTCAGATGACATTGTCTATCCAAGATGTAGTCCACCTGTGTTCACCTACCTCTAATCTAAAAGTTACTCTATGTCCCTGCCTCTTCTGGAAAAGGGTATTCACTACAGCCATTTCCACCCTTTTTGCAAAATGTACCACCATCCGTCCCTCCATATTCCTATCCTGGATACTGAACCTGCCCATCACCTTTTCATGACCTAAGCTATAGCACATCTTGCAAGGACGATGTGGGACTACACAATGCTTACCACCAAGACATTCTCTCCCATTTCTCACTGCTTATATACACTCTTCTCCTTTCCTTCTTCAACCAGATTTGTTCAATTTTCAATGGTGACCTGTGGGCTATCAGCACCAATGGTGGTCATTGTTAACATTGGCACGTTCGCCAATTCGTTCATCAAATATCTACATGAACATTGATTAATATTACTTCTAAATCATTATCAACATAACATTCAGTCTGGTCCGAAATGAGTCTGTATCACTTTACAAACACAATGAAAAGTCTACAGTAAAGAAGTGAAGGGAACAAAAAAAGGACACCTGTTTATTTATTTTTTTCTGCCGAATTATCTTATCAATAACTTCCTAGAGCTTTTGTTTTATCTGCAAGGGGCCCATGTGTATCTACTTTGTAAAATATACCAATTGAAGTTATCAACAGACAATATTATGCAGCCTGGAAACTTTGACAATGGGTTAAAACTTGATTTTCAATCAGGTTTCATCTTCACCTTCACATTAGCCAGATTTTTGACTGTTAAGATGTAAATTACTTTTGAATTTCTGTTTTTCTGTTTTTTTATTTTAATTTAAAATGTATTTGTAAACCATTTGAACAATAGACGCGTGCACACACAAGCACACACACACACACACATACACACACACACACACACACACACACACACAAAAACACATACCAGTTGCATGCATGTGAAGAGTTTGGCACCTCTCTCTGAGCCACTGGATAATCTAACGATCCTGGCATTATCCCTACTGCTTGATCTTTATGGGCTCCCTGGGAAGTGTAACAAAACCCTCCTTATGCGAATAAGAACCATTGTTTCACATTGAATGGCCATTGGTCAGTGGCAGATCAAATCATTGAAAGACAGACAACTGTGCACAACCTGGATTTACACTTTTGGTCAGTTAATTGGCTCTAATGAATTCAATGCCCCTGTTTTTGGTGATGGGGGGGAGCCAGAGCACATGAAAAAAGACTACTCATACCTTCAAACATATATTTAATACAAACATAGAACTCATAGAAATCCCAGTCAAGCAGGCTGAAATGGCTACTAAGATAATAAAATACTCTATAGTCTTTTTGCCCCAGTGATAATTTTTCAACTGAGAACCCTGGGCTAGCTCTTGTAACTAGAAGCAGCTCTGCAAGGTAGTTAGAGCTATGTCTATCATCTCAAATTATATAGAAAAAAATCAGAGACAGGATCAAACACACATATTTCTCATATTTCAGTATACCATCACAATTGCTTGTAAATATACAGTTTCAGCTGAGAAAAACTGTATGATGTTGTTTTGATTTGCCACAAAGCAATTGCCATATTTGCAGCTGCTTTGAAAGACTAATTGTGACTTAAAAGCATGTTGCTTTAACAACAGAAGAAACAATGGAAAAACCGTTCTTTTTCTGGCTCACACTTTTCTTTTTCTAGCTCACACTGAAGCAGCTCACTCATAGGTAGCTGATGTTACAATCTCTGGAACACATTTGTGGTCTTCCTTCTGGTCTCTCCTCATCTCTGCATCCATCTGTGCTTCTCCCAACATCATCTCTCAGGTTAGCCACCAATATCCGTGCATCGGATGCTCCTCTAAGGCGCCTCATGGCTTTGGCTGTGAGTCTTCCAAGCAAGTGCAGCTGTCCTGGCAAGATGCCTGAAGTAAAGCTCTGATCAGGCAACACAGGAGGCTCTTGTCTCTGGAGTCCTCCTTTGCTTTCTGCTCACATGTCAAGACACTGAACTACTCATTGTGTCCAGGAAAATCCAGTTGGATTGAAAATATATTTGGATTAACTGACATTTTGGCTTTAAAATACATACAAGATATATACCCTTGAATTATTAGCAAAACAGAAACCAGTGGAAAGATTTTCTCCATGCATGTTTTTTTTTAATTAAGATGTTGAGGCGGGATGTAAAAATCAAATCCTTTTCTGTCAATACAGGTTGCTGCTCTAAATAATATACAAGAATGCAGGTGAACAGAGAAAACTCAAGACAAAGATAGAGACAGGTTAAACCACCAAATTAGGACTGTGTTTTAAGACCTGACATGTAGAGTAAAGCATGCTTCTTTTACTTTCGGCTTTTTCCTTCAGGGGAACCACAGCGAATCAACCTTCTCCATCTAACCCTATTCTCTGTATCCTCCTCTCTCATGCCAACTACCTTCATATGTTCTCTCACTACAGCCATAAATCTTCTATTTGTTCTTCCCCTAGACCTTGTGCCTGGCATCTCCCATTCCAGCATCCGTCTGCCAATATAGTCCCTATCCCTTCTTGATCTCCACTCCCTGTAGCCTCACCGTTCCACTTGGGTTCCTCTCATTTACACACATATATTCTGTCTTGCTGCGACTATCCTTTATTCCTTCCTCCATTCCTCCACCTCTCAAGATTTTCCTCAACCTGTTCCCTGCTCTCACTACAGATCACAATGTCATCTGCAAACATCATGGTCCATGGAGATTCCTGTCTAACCTCATCTGTCAGCCTGTCCATCACCACTGCAAACAAGAAGGGGCTCAGAGCTGATCCCTGATGAAGTCCCACCCCCACCTTGAACTTCTCTGTTTCACCTACAGTACACTTCACCACTGTCTCACAACCAGCATACATGTCCTGGACCAGTCTAACATACCTCTCTGCAACTCCAGACTTCCTCATACAGAACCAGAGTTCTTCTCTCGGCACCCTGTTACATGCTTTTTCATGGTCTACAAAAGCGCAATGTAGCTCCCTCTGACCTTCTCTGTACTTCTCTATTAGCATTCTAAAAGCGAATACTGCCTCTGGAGTACTCTTTCTTGGCATGAAGCCATACTGCTGCTCACAAATACTGACTTCAGCTCTCAGTCTAGTTTCTACTACTCTCTCCCATAACTTCATTGTATGGCTCATCAACTTTATCCCTCTACAGTTACTGCAATTCTGCACATCCCCCTTAAAAGCATATGAAAACAGGACGGAGAAGTAAGCATGGGCACAAATATCTGCAAAAACGTGCTACAGTCATACAAAAGAGCAGGGTGGAAAGGAAATGTACAGCATTGGTATTTATTAGTTTTTATTTTCTTGTTGTGACAGGATGAGGAGAGATAATTGAGACAAAAGCGAGTTTAAACTTTATTCCAGAGCCCCTGAACCAAAACTGACCAAGGAACACATTGTACCAGAAAACACTGGGCGTGTTCACAATGCCCTGACTCCATGCAAGTCATCAGAGTAAGGTACAACCAAAAATGTCCTCCGTTGTAGTGTGCCATGAGTGTTCATGCAGTTATGCAAGGTGCACAAACATATATTGTGTTAAGTATACTCAGCAGATATATAAATAACTACATATCCAGCATTTTAGTGTAGGTTAATCATTTTCACGTGGTCATTTGAAAAGTTGCTTGCAAGGTGAAAAAGTGTGGCCACCCCTGGTTTAGAGGTTGGGGCTGAGGACACATCCCTGAAGTGTTATACTGTTGTGCATCATTACAAATGCTAATATAATGCTTAATGTAATGCATCATTATGCTGTCATGATTTAAATAGTTTGTTTTAGTTGGATCCTTTCTTGTTTTCATTGTGTTAAATGGCTTTATTTCCCCTGATTGAAACCAAATTGGACGGCCTTATTAGTAGACTGAACAGCATGCAAAGGACTGTGTGATATAACAGCAAAACAAATAAATTACAACATCTACTGCCTAGGAACTCCTGCCTTAATTTCCCCTCTGGAATCCATTCCTTGAATATCAGTATAATTTGTCCAACACTAATGAGTGTGTGTTTCCATTGCCTCATTTGAGCATGTTCAAGGAATGTTTAAATCCCTCTGTGGTCAAATTGGAAAAATTAGCCTTTGTGGAAAAAAAAAATGTTCACTAGTGCTGTTAGTATCATTGGATTCAAGGTTTGAACATCTTGGGGAGGTTGAGGTTCATCCCACTGGAAGAACTTTGAAATATGGGGCAACCTTTTATGATTAACTTCCCCCAAAGGAGCTAATTATTTTTTGTCAGTTTGCTGTTCAAATGAAAATATAAACTGCTCACCTATTTGGATTGTGACATTAACTCCGAAACTTTAATGTTAGCATATTTACCAAATATTCTATATGGTCAAAAGTATTAACTCACCTGGTGTTCTGTCGGGTTGAGGTCAGGACTCTGTGCAGTCCAGTCAAGTTCATCCACAACAGACTCTGTCATCACAGAGACGTGCCGTCCATGTGAGCAAAGTAAGCAGTGCTTCCCAGTGAAAATGGCAAAGAGGAATGAATTAATTAATTTATGTGGTAATATAAACCATGTCTTTGTTTTCGTATTACGTACAGCCTCACCATCATTCATTTTCACTGTTTTATTTACGCGTTTTGAAGAGAACTACGGGAATATGCACAGTGCTTCCCTCTCTCGCTGCGCTTTCCAGTGTGTTGAGCGGCGCACCCACACGGTCCGCGCGACACCCCCCCTCCCCCCGCTGAAAACAAGGGCAGGGAAGCAGCGCCCAGAACTGCAGTACCCAATGTGGCCACACAGTCCCTCCTCAATTGATTCCCAAGCAGAAAAGTCACGGCACGTGCCTGGTCTTTATGGACCTGTTCCCACAAGGTTGTGAGCATGGAATCATCCAAAATGCCCAGATGCTGGTGCTTGGTATCATTTCAGTATACTAAGACATGTTGGAGAACTCCATGCTCTCAACTTTGTTCGTCCAACATCCGCAGATGTTATCTCGGATTGGAGCAATCAGGTAGCAAGATAGGCAGCAATTCTCTAGGGAAAACATTGTTCCTCATAAGTGCCATCAAGAACATCACTTGCATTTTTCCCATTCAATAGCATGGCAATCCACCTACCCCAGATTAACTTTGTAAGGCCATTGAGTACTTGGCTTAATGCTAAGCCCAAATATATCCTTGAAGAAGTAACCAAGCTGCACAGCTCTCTCTTTAATTCTCTCTCCAACCTCCTGCTGCAACGGTGGAAGGAAGGAGCCATAACTTACGACTCTTACTCTCACAATCTTGTATAAAAAAGGGTTACGACTATTGGGGTATATCACTCGTTACTACCTGTCCGCCTGATTACTATCACTTAATACTGTTGCTCAAGTAATCCTGGGCAGGCTATAGGTTTCAGCAAACCCTGTTTACCAAGAGGCAAAGTACAGCTTTGGAGCTGATAGATCTATCATAAATACTATCCTCTCCCTCAGACAGCTAAAATAGAAAGGTCAGGAGCAAAGGCTGCCATTGCACCGAGCCTTCATTGAGCTGACCAAGGCCTTTCACCTAGTCAAAGGGAAAAGCCTCCTGGAAAGGCCCAAACTTGTATTTCAGATTATGTCTTTCCATACACATGGACATGAATGACACCGTGTCGTATGACGGTTCCACCTAAGACTCCTTCCCCATCAAAAGGGGAGTAAAGCAGGGATGTTTTCTCTGCATCAATCCTGTTTGACACATTCTTCTCCGTCCTGTTTTCATATGCTTACAGTGAGTCTGATGGGCTATATCTTCACATACAAAGTCATGATAGCCTCTTCTACTTTGCATGCCTGAGAACCAAGGCAAAAGTGCGACCCGTGAGCTGTGGATGTTGTAAAGACTAGGAAGCTGCGATTGACCCCACCTGTTCTTCCTCAGCAGTTTGGTCTGGATTCCCATTAACCAACTTCATGTTACAGTTCAGGTTTGTTGAAATTCTGTCATTTTCATTAGCATTGTTGTTTTTTTTCTCTCCATAATTCCGCGTTTGATAAGTGCTTTTCTTCATTGCGAGATATATTGTTGAACTGTTGTATTAAATACTCATTCATTTGCCTAGAGCTGTGTGTTTGGGTTCTCTTGTGTTTTTGTCAGAAAATGCTGTTTGCTGATAATGCAGCCTTACCTACTAACTCACTCACTCACAGTAAAATGACCTGTATTATGGGCCAAGATACAGGTGCAGTCTCAAATCTGTCAGTGGGTGACGACACTCTGGATGATATGAATAAATTCAGCTGACTTGACTTTAATATTCAGATAAAGTTACACTTGAATCTGAGCCAAGTTCCCAAATAGGGAAGGAATCTCCAGCCATAGCTCATCTTGCAAGGATGATATGGGACTACACTATGCTTACGTAACATTGTGATGTATAATGAGATGAAGGGAATAGGATCATTCGAAGCATCTTATAAGAATGTAATGGCCTTATGATAGTTGTTCTAGTTGTATATATTTATGGTAAGGAGGAGAGGATTAGAGCATGGCTTTTCGCAAAGATTCCCCCGTTCTTTTATGATACGTTCATAAAATTAGTTCTTTGCTGAAGGTTTTGACAGATGCTCAGCTATGCTGAGAAGATTGGCAAATATTTTTCAGGCGTTTCTCTCAATGTGACACAGTACATTTTCTCAAAAGATTCAATAAGAACAAATCTCATTAATCTCCTTGGAGATTTGATACATTGTTGATCAATCTGTTTTGCTGCATTCATTTATTTAGGTTAGTCATATTGTATTATGGGGCAGCAGTGCTTAGTACTTCCGTCGCACACCAAGAAGGTCTGTCGTTTGATTATGACAAGGTTGCATGTTCCCTCCATACCTGTGGGGTTGTCCTCCCACAGTCATGCAGTAGGTTAAATGGAGACTCTGAATTGCACAGATATGTGAATGGACCAGCAAAAGTCCAGTGTGTGACTTGCCTCTCGCGGAATGACAGCTGGGATAGACTCTTGACCCCTTTGCGAACATGAATACAGGTTAAATGGTATGGAAAATGAATGGATTATTAATACAACTTACACTAACACAACTTATTATTAATAAGTTGTGTTAGTTTTGTTGAGGTGTCATTCATATTAAAATATATGAATCGAAAATACGACTTTCATACCGGATCAGTCGAGGCCCTGATTGATAACCGACAGGGTAACCTTGCTGATAACCTACCGGGCACCAGGGCTACTGTAAGTCAGAGAAGGAGAGAAGGAGAGGAGGAAGGCATGTTTTGAAGCAGAGAGAGAAGAGGAAAGGTAATACTGAAACTGGGACTGAGAGTAAGGATGAGGTGGAAAGGTAGCAATGCTGGAAGCTTAGGTGCAGGTGGTAAGTCGTACTTTCATCATAGACGAAAGTAGTAAATTATTGCTGGTAATATATCCAAAGCCTTCATTCCTCTCACTTCATGCATTTTAAAATGGCAAAGTCAACAACCAAACAAATACAAACATTTCAACGTTTCACTGTAGGCTACCTGTATTAAAAACACTTGACAAGATGGTAAATATTTAAAGAATCAAAAAAATGTGTGGAATTTTGTTGGTGTGATATATTGATTGTGCTGTTGTGGTGCAAGAGGTGTGTCTTGACGTCTGTGAACCAGTTATGGAAGACATCCCAGTGCATTAAATCAAAATCACCAATCCTCACAGCTAACTAATGTGTATCGGAAGTTCGTAAGCAGTTTGTTTTCAGAGCTGTTTTTTATTGTTAAAATTGACCAAATTACATCAAACACAACTACTGACTCTCCAACAAGATTAGTGCCTTTCGCAACAAATGTAAAGACAATAAACGTGCGGTACAAGTTTCTAAGGATGCAGTGGAGACCACTAGGCTCTCTGAGGGGAGGGGTAGAAAAGCATGCAAGAGCCTTGAGGAAGAGAGGGAGATCCCATCCAACATGGACTAAAATACAGCAAGGATTGTTCAGAAACAATTCGGAATGCGTTGAAAGGAATTTTTAATCAGACAAAGAAGTTTCAAGACTGCATATTGCTCGTAGTTCTATTTTCTGACCCAGAGAGACTGATTCTGAATGAGGCCTTTATAGCGGGCAGCCGCTCTCCCATCTTCCCGGTACTGTGTACCACCACTGGATCATTTGGTTCTACGTAGTACCAGATCTGCTTACTTTCACCCCTGACCATCATGGCATTGATAGGGAGAGAAATGGAGTTGGGGTTATTTTGCAGGAGGAGTTTGTTTTGGATGTACAAAGCATGTAAAATAAAGTAATGAGTCTGAAGCTGGAAATTGAAGGTGTAATGCTCAATACTGTTGGTGGCCATGCCCTACAGGTGGGAAGTGAGTCGGTGGAGAAATTCTGTTGGTTTGTAGGATGAATCTGATGACAAGGACGATGAAAAGGACAAAGGCAGAGCAGAGGACAAGGTGGTGGAAGCGGAAAAGGGAGTGTTGTATGCGTTTAAGGAAGGATTTGAGGGGTCCTACTTGGTCAAGGACCTCTTCCAGATGGCTAGTCAACCACAGCTAATGTGATCAGGGAGACAAGTAGGAGAGTACTTTGTGTTTTGTCCGGAAGGAAAGCAGATAAGGAGACTTGGTGGTGGAATAAGGACATTCAGGAGAATATACAGAAAAAGAGGTTAGCAAAGAAGAAGTGGGACACTGAGGGGACTGAAGAAAGCAGACAGGAGAACAGACAGATGAGTGCAAGCTAACGGTAGAGATAGCAAAGGCCAAACAAAGGACGTATGATGACTTGTACAATGGGTTGGACAGTAAGGAGGGAGAGAATGATTTATACAGGTTCGCAAAAAAGAGAGATAGAGATGGGAAAGATGTGCAGCAAGTTCAGGTAATGAAGGATAGAGAGGGAAATGTATTGACAGGTGCCAGACGAATGACTAAAATAAGGAGAGTGTACTTTAAGGAGCTAATGAATGAGAAAAATGAAAGAGAGCGAATGGTAGAATAGTGGACTATTGTGGACCACAAAGCAGTAGAGATTAGTAAAGGTGAAGTGAGGAGGGCATTGAAGAGGATGAAGAGTAGAAAGGCGGTTGGTTTCTTATGATTTACCTGTAAAGTTATGAAAATGTCCAGGAGGTTGCAGTAGTTCCTAGTTATACTCAGCAGGATCTTAGCTGGTGAGAAGATGCCAGAGGAATGGAGAAGATGTGTGATGATGCCCATTTTAAGAATAAGGGAAATATGCAGAGTTGCGGTAACCATAGAGGAATAAAGTTGATGAATCATAGAGTGAAGTTATGGGAAAGAATAGCAGAAACTAGACTGAGAGCAGGGATCAACATTTGTGAGCAGCAGAATAGTTTCAGATCCATAAAGAATACCGTAGATGAAGTCTTTGCTTTAGGAATGCTGGTAAAGAAGTACGGAAGAGGTCAGAGGGAGCTGGATTTTGCCCATTGTAGACCTGGAAAAAAATACAACAGTGTGCCGAGAGAGGAAGTATCGTACTGTATGAGGAAGTCTGGAGTGGCAGAAAAGTTTGTTTGACTGTTACAGGACATGGATGCAACCTGTGATACAGTGGTGAGGTGTGCTTAAGGTGTGACAGAGTTAAAGGTGGAGGTGGGACAACATCAGGGGTCAGCTCTGAGTCCCCTACTGTTTGCTGTGGTGTTGAACAGGCTTACAGATGAGGTTAGGCATGAATCTCCATGGACCATGATGTTTTCAGATGACATTTTGATATGGAGTGAGAGCAGGGAGCAGGTGGAGGAAATTCTCGAGAAGTGGAGTCTTGAAAGGAAAGGAATGAAGGTTAGGTGCAGCAAGATAATATATATGTGTGTGAATGAATGGGACCCAATTGGAATGGTAAGGCAAAAGGGAGTGGAGATAAATAAGGTGGAGTGTTTTAAATACTTAGGGTCAACAGTCCGGAGCAATGGAGAGAGTGGAAACGAGGTAAAGAAACATGTTCAAGCAGGTTGGAATGGGTGGAGAAAAGTGTCAGAGGTAATGTGTGATAGTAGAGTATCAGCCAGAATGAAAGGAAACGTGTACAAGAAAGTGTTGAGACCAGCAATGCTATATGGTTTGCAGACAGCGGCATTGAGGAAAAGACAGGAAGCAGAGCTGGTGGTGGCAGAGATGAAGATGTTAAGGTTCTATTTGGAGTGACGAGAATGGATAGGATCAGGAATGAGTTGAACAGAGGGAAAGCACAGAGTTTCAGAGATGAGGTCAGAGAAGCCAGACTGAGATGGTTTGGTCATGTTCAGAGGAAGGGATCATAAATATTTTGTTAGAAAGATGCTGAGGTTGGAACTGCAAGGCAGAAGGCCTATCGAGGGACCATGGCGAAGATATCTTGATGTAGTGAAAGAGGACATAAAGATAGATGGTGTGAGAGAAGATGATAAAGAGAATATGGTTGAATGGAGGAGGTTTAGTCGCTGTGTTGACCCATGAAGGGAGTAGTCGAAAGGGAAATAAGTCGTTTCCGATTAAAATATGATGGTTGATAATATATTTGCAGTTATGGTAGGCTTATTAATGGCAGTGTTATTAAAGTTTTTTATTCATTTTTTTTATATTTAGAGACATAATTTTCTCTTCATGTTCCATTTAATGATGATCTCAGCTCATCACAAAACTAGGCTTTACCATCGGTTCCACGATCTTAAGCTCCCAAATGCGTCATATGCACACACATCAGCTGGGATCAACTCTTGTCTCCTTAAGATCTGATGAAACACATCATACCCTGAAAACATTTTACACAGATATAGAGAAGTTGGCTTTCACTACATAGCATACATTTAAAAAGACTCCAACCTTCAGGCCATGATCAAAGACGATTTGCCTATATGATTAAAAAAAGAAGAAAAAAATGAGCTTTAGACTGTGATACATGCTCTACTCTCCTTGGAGACAATTCTTATCCAAGACCTCAGCAACAAGGTCAAAGTGCTGTGTGGATGACAAAACATGAAGTAGGCTGAGTTGGTTGTTTTTTGTTTCAGAGCACGAGTACAACCAGCTCTGACGCATTCACAAATGAAGACAGATTGCATATGATGACACAAGTTGTGTTCAATTTAGTTTTTGCCAAAAGGGTTCAAAAGTGAAGGAGAAAGATGTACTGTCGGCGTCAGAAGTCAAGTCAATATAACTTAGCCCATAGGTGTGGCTTTGATCTTCTTTTGAAAAGAGTTGTGACATTCCTTTTTTTCAACTTATCTAAACTCAGATGGCTCTTCAAATGGTAACACAACAAAAACCTTCATCTCGTAGACCTCATGAGGAGCGCTTGAGGTCCCTCCAGAATTCGTTAGAGGAATATGAATAATTGGATACAATCATCCCTCTCTCTCGTTCTCTCCCTCTCTTTCTCTTTATCTCTCTCTCTCATTTCTTTGGATTTTTTTCCATTCTTTTCATTTTCACATTTCATTCCCCACAAGGGATTAATAAAGTATATCTTATAAAAAAAAAAAGAAAAGGGGCGGCGTGGTGCAGGAGGTAGAGTGATCTTCTTTGGAACCAGACCTTCTTGGTTCGATTCCCCGCTCCTTCTAGTGTGTTGAAGTGTTGTTGAGCAAGACACTGAACCCCTAACTGCTCCCCTGGCGCTGGTAGAGGGCATGCCAACTGCTCATGGTTCATCCATGGGTTACATGCAGAGAATGAATTTCCCAACGAAGGATTAATAAAGTATACATTATTATTATAATTTACAAGGTGAAAGAATACAGCGCTGTTGGCTTAGGCCTCTGTGCATTCAGATCAGGCCAACAGTAATTTTAAGTACTTTTTTCAGGTCGAATATTGGAACAAAATCCTGTAAAATGATAAAGTACAACTAATGCAGCCCTGACAGGCACATGCCAGTGTTCTCCATGAGCCAGTTCCAAGCCTGGATTGAGACTGGCAGAGGGTTGTGCCAGGAAGGGTATCCGACCCCCCAAAAATTGTCGAGGCTCAGATTGGCAACCACTGCCATTAATGTTGATACCCTGGTATCTGGGTACCGGTATAAATTGGGCTTCTGTGGGTTGGACAATAGGAGGACGGAATGCTCTTAAGCAAAGAGAGAGGAAGAAAGGAAAGACCCTAAGACTGAAAATAAGGACTCTGAATTTTGGGACTGTAAAAGGGTAAAAGAAAATCCTGGAGAATTGTTGTTGCATGATGCATAGGAGGAAGGTGGATACACTGTGTTCCCAGGAGCCAAAGTGAAAAGCTCGGACGGTAAAAGCTTAGAAGCAGGATTTAGTTGTTCTATCTTGATCTTGATGGAAAGATACATAGAGGAGTTTTCTGGAAGGAAGAGTTTGTTAAGAATGCTCTGGATGTAAAAAGAGTGTTGAATTAGCAGATGAGTTAGAAGAGGAGTGAAAATTCTTGAGTGACTTAATGAATTGATACAGATTATCCCCAGGGGTGAGAGAGCAGTAATTGGTGCAGACTTCAATGGACATGTGGCTGGAGGTAATGTGATGGGGAGTAGGGAAATGGCTGGAGTGAAATTGGTCAGATGTGTGAATGAGAGATTGAATGGGTGTTTGTATCTAAATAAGGCCCCTGCGGTTTTCTGCTGACCATCCAGGATGTCCAGGATGACCTCTCGCCCCATGACTGCTGCGATTGGCTCCAGCATCCCCACAATACTAACTGCAGGATACGCAGCTGTGAATGAATCAATGGCAGTAGTGAATACTTTCTTCAAGGACGGAAAGGAACACAGGGTAACTCATGTCAGAGGACCTCTCCTGGACTACGCACACTGCATCGCTGGCCAAGAAAGCACACCGGCATTTCTACTTCCTCCACAAGCTGAGGAGAGCCAGAGCCCCACCACCTTCTACAGGGGCACCATCGAGAGCATCCTGATCAGCTGCATCACAGCGTGGTATGGCGCCTGCACTGCATCCTGCCACAAGAGCCTCCAGCGCATAGCAAGAGCTGCTGAGAAGATTGTCGGTGCCCCTCTCCCCTCCCTCCAGGACATTTACAACACCCGCCTCACCTGCAAGGCCGTCCTTGAATACGTCCCACAACTTTTTCAGTCTGCTTCCATCAGGAAGGAGACTATGGAGCCTCTGGCCAGGACCAGAAGACTAAAGGACAGCTTCAACCACCAGGCTGGCAGGAAGCTCAACTCCCTCCCTGCTCTGCCTCCTCTACCCTTTCACCCCCACCCCCACCCCCCCCCACACACACACACATACTACGGATCCTGAGGCCCCCCCCAATGCAGACACTATGGACTCTGAGCCACTACCCCCCATCCCCCCACGCAGGCACTATGGACTCTGAGCCCCCCCCCACACACATGCATCCCAAGCTCTGTCCCCCCACGACTGTAATCAGCTACCTGCCACAAGAACCTCTCCATAGATGGACT
>CAAKHD010012093.1:0-11477 GCA_901007705.1 Fistularia tabacaria
ACAGTTATTCAGATAACTATAGCATCAACAACACAGCATAACAAGTTGACCAAACTCTCCATCTCACTCCAAATCACTCAATCCATTGAATTCTTCATCCTCGGTGTCACTTCTGAGGAGGCAGACGGCGCTTCGCTTCCTCCTCTGCGCGGCTGTCGTCAGACTCAGCATCAGTTCTGTCGCTTCATCTAGCTCTCAGCCCGCCATTAGCTTTTTTCTGTTGTCTTCATTGCAGTTAGAGAATCCCTCGCTTTTCGCCAGTCCCTAACAAGTTTCTCGCTCACTCCCAACTCTCTTTCTGCTGCTCGATGACCGTTTTGGGCTGCATAATTCGCTCCTTGCAGTTTGTAATCTGCAGAATATGGCTTTCTTTTTGGGGTCATTTGTGTTCGGTCTTTCTCAGTTGTCTTTATAAGTTGATGTTTAAATGTTAAATTTTCAATGGTACAGCAGTAATAGGAGTAGCAGATACTGGCACACAAGCCTGGAGTTCACTTTCGCGGCTATCAGTGTGAAAATAACCAACATGTGAAATGATCGTACATATTTCATTATATAAGTTGCACCTGAGTATAAGTCGCAGGACCGGTCAAACCATGAAAACAAGCGCGACTTAATAGTCCAAAAACTACACAAACCCACTGCATGTTTTTGGGTGGCAGGACACAGCGCTAACCGCTGTGTCAGCATGTATCTTCATTTTGTCGGAAGCCGCTGGCGATGAATTCATTATTTTCCATTTTCTTTTCATGTCCTGATTGTTGTGTTGGACTCTCGCCCGCAGGGACTCTGCAGGAGGCTGAATACATTCTGAGCAGCCTGATCAACAAAAGCGGGGCGACGGGTAAGTTTCCTGTCACCTCACCTGATTTAACAGGGTTTCTGCGGGTGATTAAAAAAACATTAAAAGTCATGAAATTGATTTAGCAAAAACGGAGGCCTTAAATAGCTTTAAAAAACATTAAATTCAATGTCGTGAGGCATTAAGATTTAAATACTCTTGATGGGGGAAAAAAAGGCATTGTTATTTGCAATTTATTTTGATTAGGCTGGATAAACATTTGATCATTTTGATTGGAAAAAGTGAGACGACTGACAAGCAGAACCCTTAAATTGGCTAACGGCTGGTGTTTTGACGATGCCGAAGCCAAAACACCAGTGCTGGAGATAAAAAGAACACAAAAATAAGTAAATATAAATGTAAAAATATGTTTTAAAGAAATTAACAAATAATAATTACAAATAAATAGGCATTGATAATCTTGATCAAATTCAAATCCATGTGATTCTTCATTACCATTGTCACTCAGAAGGTCATATGAACACATCTGCTTCTGATATCGATGATTGACATTGTAAATAACCGTATCTGCAGTTGGACAGGGGCATTCAATTTGTTTAAGTGACATTAAAAAGCATTAAATCACATTAGCTGATACCTTCAGGATCCCTGTTTAAACCGCACGCGTTCCCTGTGATGTTTATCAGCGCTGTCATTAGCATCGAGCTAACCCATGTCAAACAGGCTCCTGGGTGTACCAGTCCGACAGCGACAAGGCTCTCGTGCAGGCCGTGAGCGTCCAAGTGCGAGGACAGATTTTAGAAAAACTAGGTAAAGTAAGTCCTCTGCGCTACAATTCCACGGCGGCCGCGGCCGACTGATGCCGCATCTGCTTCCGTGGGATGTTTCAGGCCTGTGGCCGGAGGCCGCCGAGCTGACCTGGGCCTCTCTGGTGGGCTACTACGCGCTACCCCAGCCCGATAAAAAAGTACGTCTTCATCGCCGCGGCCACTTGATTGTGAAACGCAAATTTTTTTGACGAACTGTATCGCCTTGCAGGGCATCGGAACGTCTCTCGGCATTCTGGCCAACATCCTGGTGTCCATGAACGACGAGGACTTCCACGCATTTCGATCCAGTCCCCATATTGATTTGGTGAGTCGCAGTGACCTTTTACATATTTGTTTTCAACCACCTGACAAAATTGTAAAGGAATTGTTCGGGGCAGTCCTTACTTGGGGACGGACGTCATCGTCTCCTGTCTGCAGCCGAGGCGGCGAGGATGGCGGTGGTGTTCAGCCAGTACACGGCGCTCTACGTGTTGACCAACGCGGTAAGAGAAAATCGAAGACGTTACTCATTTGATAAAGCGTCGGAAAAAATTCAACCCTTTTTCCCGATAGCCCATGATGACATCGATGATGTTATTCGGTTGATTCGTTCGTTCATTATCCACAAAGGACTAAGGGTAGACAGGGGGCCGGAGCCTATACTAGCTTTCGTCGGGCGAGAGGCCGGGCCAACTCGATGGAAGGGCCGAATGTAGAGACATAGAACCATTCACCCCCTCATTCACATGTCATCTCGGCATACAACTAATCACCTCATCATGGAGACGTTCAACCATTCGTAAACTCCCCACAGGTCATGAGAACTGAAGAAGCCTCTCAGATGTAGGGGTGGAACTTCTCCAAGGGACAGTAATTGAAGTCCAGTTGCCAAGACAAGAGGACTTTGATAAGCATTCACCCAGTCATACACATGTCCGGAAAATGTAGGGTGTCCAATGAACCTCCTGCATGTGTTTGGAGCGTGGGAGGAACCCAGAGGAACCCGGAGGAACCCCCCTGCAGACACGGGGAAGAACATGAAAACTGCACTAAGAAAGCCCCCTTGTCTGGAATCCAACTAGAGACCATCTTAGCACTAACCACATGCCGCCCTAGTCAGTCATCTAAACAGTGTTGTAATAGTGAACAGACTAGCATGAATGTATGAAGTTATAGGTTTAAACAAGGTGGAATCCGAGACAGTAGATCCAACATGGATGTCCAGTCATGGCAACAATAATACCGAGAAGAAATATAACGACAGTGACTCCCAAACCAGTGGTTTTCTTCGCATACATTTTTCCGACCTCTCGTCTCTCGGCCCCTGACCCGTCGGTCATACATCTTCTGCCCCCTTTGCTCTCAGATGAGAGGCTGTTTGGTCTTTAAGACCTTTGGTCTTTGGACCTGTTTGGTCTAGGAGAAGCTGCTGCTTCGAATCGTGACGCCGAACCACAGTCGTTCATCTCGGGAAAGAATACGGTCGTTTTCGGTTTTCCATCCATCGAACCCATCCAAAAGTGTTCGGAGGACTGGAGATCAAGTCCTTGTCTCAAGTTTTGTTTCTCATCCATCCATCCCTGACAGATTGCTGTTTATTTTTAGGCCATCCAAGGAACTTGCTTGCTGTCATACAGTTTCTCAGTGGAGTGTCCGTCTGCTGAGAGGCGTGCCTTCCGCCTGCAGGCCAAGGAGGCTTTCGAAATAGGCCTTCTCACCAAAGCAGAGGGGGAGATGGTCACCAGCAAGCAGGAGCTTCACACCTTCCTCAAGGCTGCGTACTCCCTCGCGGTCACCCACAAATGGCTCGGCGCGTCTCCCGAGGTCGTGACCGCGGCACAAGAGGCTTGCCAAAAAGCCCTAGCCCGATTTTATGATTACTGCCATGCAGACACCCAGGAAAAAGATAGCTTTTGCGTCAAGATCATGCAGTTGATCAGCCAGGTGAAGGTTCTGTTGCAGGTGGAGCCTTTCCCCAATTCAGACAAGGCTTCTTTTATCCCTGACAGCTACCGAAGTGTCAAAGACACGTTTGTGAATTTCACTTTGGAGAGTTTCTCAGTGTTAATACAGAGATTTCAGAAGTATCATGCGTCACTCAGCGACGCCTCACAGAAGCACTGCAAAGGAGCTACAGAGCAAATGGACGGAGCGGGGCTCTGCATGACGGCATTTGGGACCACCGT
The DNA here is from genome assembly GCA_901007705.1 of Fistularia tabacaria. NCBI lineage: Eukaryota > Metazoa > Chordata > Actinopteri > Syngnathiformes > Fistulariidae > Fistularia > Fistularia tabacaria. Next base: position 3,798 of record CAAKHD010012093.1, read on the forward strand.
TGGGGCACTCAACACTGAATGTAGCACCCACATGTTAAAGGACGCACAAACGACGAACGAGGAGCCCAACCAAAGCTGTCCTTCCACTGAGACCGATGACGATCAATCGGTCGGCAAGGCGGAATCCGCCGGTAGGAACATACAAGGTCACACGGCACAGAGACCTCTGTCTTCCACCTCTGTTTGTACTTCTGACAAGTTGGTATTGATTGAATCCCCAAGAGAGACACTGGCTAGTACAGAGGACTGGGTGACCGACCTAGCGGGTCAGTCAGAGTCGTCACCTGGAAACGAAGGAGCTCCCCAGTCCTTGTCGCAGCTCATACTGAGAACAACCTCGAGTTCTCTGAGTAATAGTTTCTGTTCCCTGTCATCATGGGAAAGACTTTCTGCTGATCTGAAGTCCCTCACTGACAGAAAACCTTCTGACACAAGAGGAGGAAGTAGCCCAAGCAGCAAGTCACCAGAGACAAGTTGGAGCTTCATTCGGTTTGGGACTCCAGATTCTGGGGCCAATGATTCAGCACATAATCCCACAGGGAATGACAAGTCCAAGCCTCGGCCCCTGGGGACCCCCAATGTAGACCAGAACCCAAAGCCTAAGGACGATTCTGCAAATGACAAACATCCCGCCACCAGCTCTAAGGCCACTCCCAACCTCAAGCACTCAGCTCCAGAAGAGTGTCTCAGCACTGAGCCTCCCACAGAAAACTCATTTGAGATACTGGAGGCATACAAGTGCGGCAACATTGAAGCCCCTAGCACGAAGGAGGTGCCCATCCCAGACGAGGGGAACCCCCAGTGTTACAGCTGCCTTAACCACACCACTGCAGCTCCTGTTGACCCGGCGAGGCGGTACCTCCTGTCACCGCGGGATTACCAAAGCCTCCTTGCTGGAGTGTGTCATCAGTGTCTGTTGAAGAGGCTTCAAAGTGACAAGCATACATTCAAACTCAAAAAAGAAGAATACAAGTCGGCTTACAGTAAGTTCGAACACCGATTACGATTTCCAAGGCTTTTGAATGAAACGCCATTGTTTGAAAGAAGTCAGATTTGGAACTGTTTCCCCCTAGATGGCCATTGTCCTCTCAACCCTGCCCTCCATCTTTTCTAGACGCCCTCCACTTAAAGTTCTCCAAAGCTTCAGGACTGTGGACGGCGAGGGAGACCTGTGTCTATATCGGCCAACCCATGAAAAAGGAAGGCAAGCAGAGATCGGCCCTTTGGGTGCAGTTCTTACACCAAGAGGAGAGGTTGAGCAGGTGCGTAGCTAAACGTCCGGGTCGCACCTTCAAGAGTGCATGAAGACTCAGTGACCTTCTGCTTTCTGAATCCTCAGCTACGTGGGAAAAGACTACTTGGATCCAAAGCAAATCCAATTTCACCTGAAAGATGTGGAGAGGCAGATGACGGCCCAGTATTATGTGACGGAGTTCAACAAGAGTCTCTACGACAAGGAAGTCATGACTCCGATTTTCTTCATCCCCTCCGAAGCCTTGCTGGTGACGACAAATAAAACCAAATCGAGATGATGATGCCTTCTACAAATTATGTTTTAACAACAAATACCCAGCAGCCCCCTCTCTGTCTCTCTCTCTCTCTCTTTGCTTAACTTGTGAGCAGATGTTAAACGGGAACAAGATCGTGGGCTGCGTAACCGTGGAGCCCTACATGCTCGGCAGCTTCGTGAAGCTCACCAACAACAAGGAAAAGAAGAACACCGGCTTACAAGCGACCGAGTACGGCCTCGCCTTCGGACATTTCACCTACCAGTTCTCCGGCCGCCAGGAAGTCGTGGTGGATCTGCAAGGTATGGCTGTGTTCATCGCTGGGTATTAAAAAAAAAAAGTCATGTGTCGGTGAAGAGCAGCAACGGCTTTCTGGCCCGAACCCCCCTTCTAAGAAGCACCTCCTCATCTGGGTGTCAGAGCATTGTGCGAGAAGACATTGGGCGAAAGGTGACGGAGGAACAGATTCCTCCACAGGCTTGCAAAACAGGAGCTAACTGGATCAGACTGAGCGATATTTCTATACGCTCAGACGCATTCCTGTCTTGGGCGTCCTCAGCCGGCACTCGGATCTGGAGAGGTTGTTTACCTTCTGCTTGTTGGCTGATGTTGGCGGCTGGTTTACCGAAGAAGTGTTTTCTCCGAAGGTCACTTGACCCTGCACGCATTCCTTGCTTGGGAAAAGGCTTCAGACCTACATATAGCCTATTATAGGCTTATAGTTAGCGCAAGGCCAGCACCCTAGCCATAGGCTTACTCTGCTGAGGGATGATGCGCTCCTCCAACTCCTCCTATCCTGCATGGTAGTAACCTCGTATCTCCTCCTGAGTTCTCAGGTGCTCCCATTCCGCAGTATCCCTGGTGGGCGTGCTTGATCTCCTGCACCAGGCGTCCACCATTCATGTAACTTTAAGCGCTAATGATATTAGCAGTGTTAGAACATTAGTACCTCACAACCCTCACACTCCCTCTACCTCTATCACAGTCTTGCTTTCTACCTCTGTCCTGTCCTCCTGTCCAAGCGCTTGCTCCCGGTGCTCCTCGGTGAGCGTTGGGTTTCTTGAAGAGTGTGGTCCAGACCTGCTCTACGTGGAAAGTGTCATCGGGCAACCGGGTTGGGATTTGGCGCTGTGTAAACCCCTTCCCTTTCACAGGTTGGGTGACGGACAAAGGGCTGACGTACCTCACCGACCCTCAGATCCACTCCACCAGGACAGCCATGGGCCCCTCCAACTTTGCCGACCGGGGCATCAGATTCTTCCTGGAAGAGCAGCACGGGCCCGAGTGCAATGAGACTTGCCGGCTGTTGAACCTGCCCCCCGTGACTGGAAGTCCAGTGTCAGCTCCTCAGAAAAGCCATGAATCTGTACTCTGACTCCTGGAAGGTAAACCAGACTAGTTTTTAATTCAGGCATAAAAGAAGTGAGCACTGCACTGCCGTAAATGACAGTCTAGCTCTGTCAAACTCTGGCCCGCGTGGCAAACTTGGCCCCGCAGTGTACTTATATTTGGCCCGCAAAGCCACAGCAAATGACTATTAGCGCAGGCCTGCCGCTATTCTAGCCTACAGCGCATGTACCGCTAATACTACAAATCCCAGAATGCTCTGCTGTTGTTTTTGCACCAAAATCACAACAGGACCTGTGAACGCCCTCTCCTCTGTTGACAGCAGTCATAGCAACCTTATGCTAATGTTGATCCCGCGCTATCCCTCCGAAAAATGGCGAAAAGAAAGGCAGAAAACAGGAGATTTCCGGACAGGTACCTCAATGGATTGCCGTGGAACCGGAAAAGGGACAGAATGGAGGCGGCCTGAGTCAGGATCGGTGCGGCTCATTCATGACAGCTTTCAGCAAACAACTTAAAGTTCCTGAAATGACCTCTTTCCTCTTTGTTCTGATTGATTGCCAATTGCCTGGTGACTGGAGAACCGGTTTTAATTGTAATTCAGTAATTGATATTTCTTTTTTTTTTTTTTACATTTAATTAATCTGGTGCAATATCTGCAAATCATCTGCAAATCAGATTTTTTTTACTGAGAAAACAGAAATAAAGATCGTCTAAATTCTGTCTGGTTCCTTTCCAGGTAAATGTTGGCATGTTGTCACTCAAGACGACTGAGATAATAAATCTTGTTTTTCTGCCCTCGTGCAGGAATGGGGTGTGTGACGCCACCAAGTTAGGTCAGAGTTCTTTGCGCAAAATAGTTAAGCGTTTCGATAAATGAGTCTGTTTGAATTTCCCCAGAACCTCCAAAAATCTAACAGTCATTTCAAATCAATTCAAATTTTCAAACTGAATCACTTCGCACACCAGGCGAGACCGCGGACTCACGGCTGAATTAGAGGATTCGTTTGAACCCGTTCACTGGCTCGAATCGTCTGACTCACCTGAATCGGATGATTTGCGTGAATCGGATCACTGACTCGAATCGGCGGAGTCGCCGCAAACACCACAGAATCAGATGATTCGGGTGAACCAGTTCAGAATGTGGTGATGCAAATTCTTACTTTGTACTAATTTGACAAACTAATAACAATACAGGCAGATTATTGCACAGTATTGAAAATAGTAAGTAATAAATAGGAATTACAAATGAAACTAACTGTTTTGAATTAAGGAGGGCAGTACAGTGGCTCTTGTGCAGTGTTATTCCTGTGGGGTTTGCACCTGCAGGCTGAGTGGACGGCTTTGTCGGCGGACCAGTTTTCCCTGTATGCATGTTGGAGTGTGTCCAGGGTATCTGGAATGGTGCTTTCACTTCATGTTGTGCGGGCTCCTCAAGACCTTCCACCAGTCTCTGGTAGCTAGCGGGCTCTTCTTCGCTGTAGCGTGCCTGTTGACTGGCGAACAGTTCTGGTTCACTCCTCGTAGCATTTTATCTATTCTTATCCTGCTACTGTTGTTGTCGATGCCCTTTTTAATGTCTCTATTTTTATCTTTATCTTTATCTTTATCTTTATCTTTATCTTATCTTTATCTTTATCTTTATTTATTTTATTTTTATTTATTTATTTATTTATTTTTATTTTTATTTTTATTTATCAGGGGCGGGTTGGCTCAGGGGGTTAGAGTAGTTGTCCATGGAACCGAACACTTTTGGTTCACCCCCTGTAGCAGTTTATCTATTCTTATCCTTCTACTGTTGTTGTCGATGTCCTTTTCAATGTTTCTATCTTTAATTTTAATTTTAATTTTAATTTTAATTTTAATTTTAATTTTAATTTTAATTTTAATTTTAATTTTATTTATTTTTTTATTTTTTTATTTTTTTATTTTATTTATCAGGGGCGGGTTGGCTCAGGGGGTTAGAGCAGTTGTCCATGGAACCGAACAGTTTTGGTTCCCCCCTTGTAGCAGTTTATCTATTCTTATCCTGCTACTGTTGATGTCGATGCCATTTTTAATGTCTCTATTTTTATTTTTATTTTTATTTTTATTTTTATTTTTATTTTTATTTTTATTTTTATTTTTATTTTTATTTTTATTTTTATTTTTATTTTTATTTTATTTATCAGGGGCGGGTTGGCTCAGGGGGTTAGAGCAGTTGTCATTGGAACCGAACAGTTTTGGTTCCCCCCTTGTAGCAGTTTATCTATTCTTATCCTGCTACTGTTGATGTCGATTTCATTTTTAATGTCTCTATTTTTATTTTTATTTTTATTTTTATTTTTATTTTTATTTTTATTTTTATCTTTATCTTTATCTGTATTTTCATTTTTATTTATTTTTATTTTCATTATTTTATTCAGGGGGTTAGAGCAGTTGTCCATGGAACCGAACAGTTCTGGTTCGATTCCCGGCTCCTCCTAGCCAGTCGAAGACACTGAACCCCAAACCGCTCCTTAGCTAGTTCTGCTCATGGTGCATCCATGATGGGCTAAATCAGCGGTCAAGTTGTGCTGTGTCGATAACTGAATGTGACAATAAAAGTATTGCTACGTTTTTTGATACCTGTCCTCGGCCTTGTGCTGCTGCCACACCTGAATCCCCGCTATGGGGATCAATAAAGTATTATCTTATCTTGTCTTATCTGAGCGTGAGAGCGGTGCTGGTGTTCCAGATCCGGCCCGGCACTACGACACGGCCAAGTCAAACATCTGTACGATCCTGAAGAACAAAGATGCGCTAAAGACAGCTGATGCTGCTAAAGGGGCGACTACTTTTCACGAAGCGAAGGTCTCAGGTCTTTGAAGGAGTGGAAAAGATTGTTGTTAGTTTGGATGAATGAAGGACAGCGTGCTAGAGATAGAGATAGCGTTAGCGTTAGCGATGATCTCGTACACGAGTAGGCTTTACTTTTGCTGATTTAGCGAAAAAAAAACAAAAACGCTGAGTACAAGTGGTGGCAAGAAGAGGAAAAACACCAGAAACACAGTCATGACTAAGGTTATCTTTAATTCCTTTCTGTATTTTTGCCACAAATAAACCCATAAAAAAGGTTCCAAAGAGAGCAGGAAGTTTTTGGAGGTGGAGAACGGATGAATGAGATTTACAGATTTACACGGATTTCAACGGGAATCATTCACTTCGCGGACATTTCGGCTCCTGAAAGAACAAATTAAATGAAAACAACTTCCACACATTTTGCATATTTTTTGGTAGTGTTCGGTTGCTGTTCTTCATCCGTCATATTTTAATTGTGGTTCGCTGACTTGCGCATTTTGTGTTTTTGTCTTTTATGGCAACATTCAGTTCTTCACCCGATCGACTCTGGTGAACTGTGACACTCGTCCGGGTCCATAAACTGAACCAAGTTTACCACCGCTAGTTAATAAGTGCTTGCCGCAAATTAGTCGGGGAGCTTTTTTGGAAAATGCACGGCGGACGAGTTCTGCTCGAACCCGGGGCCACTTCCTCTCCCAGGTACCAACAAAACTATATCTGCCGCTTCCGTCGTGTATAAGCAGCTGTTTTCGACGGCAACTGTGAAGAATAAACTTCTTTAGCTATCCTTTAAAAGTGATGCGATGGGTTCTGATGTGGCGAATCTTTCAGATTTGTTGGCTGGAATAATATTTCCAATGTTGTGGCGTCGGGTTTGTGTGAAACCGGAGCACAGGTGAGAGGTCTTGTGACTTTGCCGCCGCACCTCCGGACCTTCTGACTGTTGCGTCATCGCCCGTGAGTCCCCGCTTGCTTTTTAGCGGCCGCCTTCCGACCGATCGGATTCCCGCTGTCGCGGTTTTCCTGTCTAGATGTGGGTCAGATAATCCCCTCTCTCCGGCCGGGCCGGGGTGAAACGTAAAATCCGGAGGCAGGACTTTGCTCCGGAGCAGGTGACTCGGCGTTTATAAGGAAGAGAAACCGCACTTGCCAGTAAATACCGGCTTGTGAGTCGCGAGGAAACATGAGACTCCTGGTTTTAACGTGCCTGCTGGCAGCCTGCTCGGCCCAGAGGCCCAGCCCCTGCAGTAAGTGCTTTTGTTTGTCATTGTTAACAAATCAGAATTTTAACCCTAATGTCATTTGCCGTCTAAATATAATGAATTCAATGTGTGGGAATTTGCATTTTGAATGTAAAAATGAGGCCTCTTTCTCTTCTGAAAAACAGCCAGCCCTTCTCTTTTGACCGGCGCCCTCACCATGGTAAGCGACAACAAAAAACAAGTGTGTGTGTTCTCAATGGCAAAAACACACACACACACACCTTGTCTCCGCAGTCCACGCAGAACGAGGAGCTGTGGACTTACGCGCGCTACATGTACGACGCGCAGGGAAAGCGGATGCGGTTCAAGGAGATCGGTAGGTACGACAACAGCAGCTTCACCTATGACGTCCTGCTGCTCTTCAAGGAGGTGAGAAGGTCCCGCGACCACAAGGCTCCACACCGTCGCTTCCCCTGTACGAGGAAGAACAAAAGTCATTGACAATCCTTGACACCGCCGTCATGTGATCCTTCATTATTGCGTGGAACGCGACGTCTCCGGATCAGGGCTTCATGTATGAGATCGACAGCCAGGCGCGAAAGTGCGTGAAGACGCCGCTGAAGTCGGACTTCGAGCCCATCGCCGTCCCGAAGAACGCCTCCCTGCTGGGCCAGGCCGTGCTGGGCAGCTCCTCCGGACCCGGCCAGGGGATTCTGGTCAACACCTGGACCGGAGAAGTGCCGATTGACGGAGGTGAGGGGGGGGGGGGGTTTATTCGCCGGTGGGTTTTGTTCCGCTTTTAA
>CAAKHD010012093.1:11497-21845 GCA_901007705.1 Fistularia tabacaria
TGTGGGGCCACGCGGGGGGAGGGGGGGGGGGGGTGGGGGGGGGGGGGGGGGGGGGGGGGGGGGGTTTTTTCGCCGATGGGTTTTTTTCCCCGTTCAAAGGGAAAGTGATTTTGAAAAAAAAAAAAAAAAAAGTATTTCCTCACTTCAGACAATATTTCAAAATCTGCGTTTTTTTTTTTTTGTGTGTGTTTTGTTTTTTACAAACATTCAAAAACATCTCGTTCTTTATATTATTCATTCATTTCTTATTTATACCGCCTATCAGTCAGGGTCATGAGGAGAGAATGACAACCGTTCACCCTCTCATTCACACATCATGTAGAGACATCGATATGTACTAGATTACATTCAATGTAATAGATTGAGTGGAACGATGAGGCGACAGGGAGTGGAGATCAAGAAGGTGGAGGATTCCAGGTGCTTCGGGTTTAACCGTCCAGAGCGACGGAGAGTGTGGAGAAGAGATAAAGAAACGGGCTCAAGAAGGTTGGAATGGGTGGAGGAAAGTGTCAGGGGTTCTATGAGATAGAAGAACATCAGCCAGAAGGAAAGGAAAGGTGGAGGAGACGGTGGTGAGAGCAGAGATGATGGATGGTTTGGAGAAAAGACAGGAGGCAGAGCTGGAGGTGGCAGACATGAAGATGTGGAGGTTCTCTTTGGGAGTGACCAGGATGGAGAGGATCAGGAATGAGTCCATCAGAGGGACGGCAGATGTTAGATGTTTTGGAGAGAAGCTCAGAGAAGACGGTTGGATCATGGACAGAGGAGGGACAGTGAATATAGTGGAGGACAGATGATGGAAGTGGAGGTCTAGAGGAGGAATGTCCACGCTTGTGAGCTACTCTTAAAATGACCAAGTCATCTATCTATCTATGGATGGACGGTCATAGATAGATAGATAGATAGATAGATAGATAGATAGATAGATAGATAGATAGATAGATAGATAGATAGATAGATAGATAGATAGATAGATAGATAGATAGATAGATAGATAGATAGATAGATAGATAGATAGATAGATAGATAGATAGATAGATATAGACATAGACAGATAGATAGGTACCCAAAAATGATGTATCCATCTATCTATCTATCTATCTATGGATGGACAGTATCGATAGATAGATAGATAGATAGATAGATAGATAGATAGATAGATAGATAGATAGATAGATAGATAGATAGATAGATAGATAGATAGATAGATAGATAGATAGATAGAGATATTTAAATATATAGACAGACAGATAGGTACCCAAAAAATGATGTATCCATCTGTCTATATCTATATTTATTTGTCAATCTATCTATCTATCTATCCATACTTCCATCCATCCATCCATCTATACACATCCACCAAGTCGACTTCAAATTCAAAGTATAATTGCTTTCTGTTGCATGAAGACATGCTGGACAATCCAACTCTCTATCTCCTCACTCTGATGACGTCTTGCATGAAATGGACTCAGTCGACCACCAGGCCGGCCCTGAACACACTTCCAAATGTCATTGATCTCGGACCGGCTGCTCTGTATGTCAGTGAAGCGCGTCGATGCCGTCGTGGGGATGGATGCTAGGCTAACGGCTATCGTAATGACAAGCGATCGACCCACACTCCCCGCGCCGTAGCGGATTCTGCTGCTCGCTGGTGACCCGTTGCTTTACGTTGCAAGTTTATTTTGAAAGGCGGGAGCTCCGCGATCGGCCCGTGTTGCCTTTGCGATCGACACGCTGGCCGAGATGAAGACCAGAGAGAAGATGTATGGAGGTCGTGAGAGAGGACATGAAGGTAGCTGGTGTGAGAGAGGAGGATCCAGACAACAGGGTTGGATGGAGAAGGTGGATTGGCTGTGGCCCCTGACGGAAAAAACCAGAAGGAATTCTGATCCTCTTACATGAAATAAATGACATCATATAATCCGCATGACCTCATGAACTCATTACGCACACGTTATTTCACCGGCACTCCTCCAGAAAGACATCTATTCCGATCGTCGCTTCAAATTCGCGTATTTTTTGCCTAAAATTTTTTTTCTTTTTTTTTTTTCCACCTCCCTCACCAGCGAAGTACATGATGACGGTCACGGAGTTCGGATGCGTCCCCGTTTCCTTCGCGTACCAAGACAGGCGGTTTGGATGGACCTTGATCAGGTGAGCACGCGTGAGCGTCCCGCGTCGATTCGAGATGGGAAAAAAAAAAAAAAGTCATTTTTGGGTTGTTTTTTTTTTTTTTCCAGCTACTTCAACAACGTGATTGGCATCTCCGACCCCAACGTGCTCTACCCTCCCGAGTTCTGCGGGAACGCCGTGAGCCGGAACGAAGCGGCGGACTTCTTCAGCGCGCTGATGAGGAGTGAAGACGAATCCAAAATGCTGTAAATGAGAGCGGCGATGTGAGAGAACGGGGAAAAAAAAACAAAAAACATTTTGTTTCTACGGCCGGAAACGATTTCAAGGTCGGCTTTGGATGAACGTGTGCTGCCTGACGATGTGATTACAAGCGAATAAAGATGAAATCATTCGGACCTCTCCTGTGTGTGTGTGTGTGTGTGTGTGTGTGTGTGTGTACAGGTGTGTTTCCATGGCGCCAAATCGCAACCCACTTGTCTGACGACGCTTCCCACTGCAGAGCAGGTGTGGATCGCACTCTTTTGAGATGATCTACAGCACCTTTATTTCTACCAGGGACCAGTTTTATGCATGAAAATGTTCCCGCTCTGAATCCAACCATTACGCTTTATATTACAATCATTTTACGCTGGAAAATCAATTCTCCAGAATGGAGAACCCTGGGCCTGTTTCTCCGCGACGAGCTGCTCCCGTCCGGCGCTGATGGGAGACACTGACACTGGAATTGTGCCTCTCGAGTCTCTGTTTAAGAAAACACTTAAAACCTTAGACAGGAGGCCCTTGCGCTATCATTATTGTCACATTGTAAACAAAAATATTTTTAGATTTTGAGAAGTTTCTGGATGCCAGCTTTATTTTTAAAGTTGGAAACGGACTCGCTCCTCCGCCATTAAGGGATTTTATACGTAGACAAAAACGATCCGGGAGTGAGAACCAGAGCGCTAACCAGGGGAGGCTTTCAGTCAAATGTGCCCGCCAGAGGCGCAACGTTATGGGATACTCTGCCGGAGCACAAACCAAACTGTGGCACCTTCCTCACATTTAAATATCGGTTGAAATCCGTGGAATTTCTCTACTTTAACCGATGTTATTGCTTAGCTAATGCCGTCTCTGTGTTTGTTTTTTTCTACCTGCCTCAGGACAACGGATGCACTTTAGCTGTTGTGCTACTTCCGGCATATTTAAGTGGAAGCTGTTGGCCGACACGTTGGTTAATGCGTACCGTCCTAATTTAGATAGATAAACTAAACTAAACGTACATCCAGTCTACTCCGTAGTCGTGCTTTGGTGGCTGTCACCGCAGAATGACCCCGCGACTCAGGTGGGAATTTGTTTTGGGTTTGTTTTTTTTCCCCAAGGGCTAGCTTGTGGTAGCTGATGTGTGAAACGCCGAGACAGGAAGGCGAAAGCGGGAAACGGTCGTTTTTCCAAAATGAGAAGGAAGGTCGACCAGGGGTTGGGGACACCTGATCTCCAGAAACCCCAACGTTCCCACAGGAGCAAGGACTTGGATACAGAAGTGAGGAAACTCAGACAGAAGACAAGGGGGTGTCCTCACCCGCCTGCTCTTTTTTGGGGGCTTCAGTCTTGTTTTTGACTGTTAAGGGGCGCTAAGAATCAGACCTTCTTGTCCAGAGGGAGCGTTCAGTGACTGAGCTCCCCGTCTGTGGAAGCAGCTTCTGACTTCACCCTCTTTGTTTAAGAACAGGCTTAAAACCTTTCAGCAATCACTGAAGTAATTACTGGGATTTTCAGAACACCGGAAATAAGGGCTAAAAATGGGGCAGACACGCCGTAGCTCTTGCTGGAGGGATTGTGGTGAAGATAATGCAAAGCAAACACATATATTCTGGTTTTGTCCCAAACGGAGTCGATTTTGGAAGGCTTTTGAGGCCCTCAAACAGGTTTTCAAACGGGACCTTCCACAAAGCTCCGTCACTGCATTATTAGGAGAAACCCCGACGGGTGTAACGCGGTTCACCTTTCACGGCCTTGCAGTGTTGTGGCTTTTTTTTTTAGTGCAGTTTTCCATGCTTTTTTTTTTTTGTTTTTATTTTTTTTTAACAGCGCATTGTTTTCAGCATCCTGAAATTAAAAAAAAAAAAAACATTGTCAATCCATCTCCTCCGTAGCGTGTCTCTTGTACGGCACAGAATGCGTTTAGCTTGCCAGACTTACAGATACCTTCGATTTGAAGTGCTGTACGTTTGCAAGTTTTCTCCCCGACAAAACCCACAACGTCGAGGAAACGTTCGAAAGATGCTAACCATCGCACAACAAGTTGGACTTGTGGACACGCTAAGGGAAGGTAGAAGTTACACGGCTATTGGGCGCCATTGTCGGAATAAATGAATCTATAAAGTGTGTAGTTAGGGGGGTTTTTGCAACCTTAAAACATTCATAATCGTTGTAGAAAATAAAGCTGACTACTTTCGTCTATTCTTTTTCGAACGTAACTCCCACTGGAGACAGAAAGGATGAAAAAGTACCTCCTCATAGCAGGTGGTTAAAACCGGATCCCCCATCATATAGTATATGGATCCAAAAAGTACGGCACATAAACCCATATTCAGACTTCAGACGTCTATTTTTACCATTTTAAAGTTGAAAATGATGGCGATCTTGTTACATCTAAATAAAATGTGTTCAAATATTTTTGTCGCATGAACTTTATGAAAAGCAAACACGGCGCACGCCTCGCAGAGGACAGCTTTGCAATCCCGTGTGGAGATGAAGGGCTGATCTGCAGGCGCTGCCTCTGAGGTTCAAGAGCAGAAATAACATTCATCAAGTATGATCAATATTTTAATTGCATATTATATTTCATATATTCATATTTTTTCATTGCTCAGTGAAATAGAGCTTTTATTATTCAGGTTGACAGCTGACTGACTGCATGCGCCTGTGAAAGGATGGCAGCACGCAGAGAGAGGACGGCATTTTTGGTTTGCCGCCAGTGAATAATTTAAGCTTGGCTTTTTTTTTCATGAATACAAGGCGTCAAAAAGAAACCGAGTATTTTGTTTCAAAGTCACCTTCAACCGAAATCGTCTTTTTTTTTCCAGGTTCAGAATGTTTGGTCGCACGCAGAAATGCAATTTCCTTTTCTCTGCGGTTGTTCATCGATTTAAAAAATGCAACACATTTTGTTCATCCACGGCATAACGCAAAAAAAAAAAAAGAAACCAACAACGTTATTTGCCGTATTACTTCATTTTAAATTTCAAAAGGGCGGCGTGGCTCCCGGTGTTTTCGTCACTGTGGGGAAACGGCTCCAGAAGGCTCTTTGAGTGGTAAAGGCTGTCGACCCCTGACCTACGCGGAGAGGATTTTTATATTTATATTTATATTGTTTTCTTTCTCCCGTCCACCGACATTTCTGCGACTATTTCCTACTTATTTATCTGTTACCACGTCATCTCATTGTATGTTGTACATGTATCTGTCATACTGATGTTGAATTCAAAAACAAAACTTTCTACAAAGCTCATCTCAAAGGTCCAGACCTTCTCCACCTGGACGAATTTGGCGCCACAGACATAAAATCGAGCTTGACTTCAGTTTAAAGTGCTTTAAATAAATCTGAGAATCAACGGGTCATCGTGCTTCCCGTCCATCTTCATTCCTTTTGCGTGAACCTTTGTTATGATTTTTTTTTTTTTTTCTTTTCTGAAGACGAGGAGGGACTCCGCCGGCTGACGGCGGCGGGAGATTTCCCCGAAACCTGGCGACGGATCCAGACCAGGAGCCTGGCAGGTTCCGGAACAGACGTGCACTCGCCCTCTGGACGACGTGAGGCTTCTGGTGTTGTTTGGGAACTTGGGGAAATGATCAGCCGGATGAGACGTGATTTAACGGCTCTTTTTCTGTCGACCGCTTTTCCCCCCGACGGCGTCTCCGCCTCTGCTGACTGGCAGTCTCCTGGTGGTAGGTTTGCTCGCGTGCGTCGAGGTGACAGCCTGTACCGTTTCTTGCCGTCCTCCTGAGAAAATCTTAATTATTTTTTTTTCCCCCAAGATGTCGCAAAGTGGGGATGTGGAGATGGTTGCCAAATACAGCTACGACGTCCTGCTTCAGCGCATTCACCGCCGGGAGATCGCACGTCTCTAGAACAAGACCCAAGACGTCGAGGTCCTCCTGCTCTTCGAGGAGGCAGGAAGAACTTCGGCGGCAGAGAGTGACAGATTAAGATGATTTGAAGTGGAAAGCTCTCTGCCCTCCAGGACGTCATGTACGAGGTCAACAACATCGACTCCACGTGTGACAAGAAGCCGCTGAGCAGCGAATTCCACCCGCTGGCGATCCCGCGAGACGCTTTCCTGGCGGGGCAGGCGGTGCCGGGGGTCGCGTCCGTGGCCGGGTCCGGGGTCACAGTCAACGCCTGGGTCGGGACGTACGAAAGCGATCAGGGACCCGGTGAGCGGAAACTCCAAACGCCGCTTTTTTGAACGTCTCACGTGATCAGGCCTGGTTGGCTCGGCGACCCGGTGACCTCCCTTATTTTCCTCCCCACAGTGAGATAAATCCCCCCCATCCGCCTGCACGGAAGTCCGGCTGGAGCAACGAGACCCCGTGAGCTTCTACAGCATCTTCTGAGAGGCGGCTGCTTTGTAACACCATGATGAAAGTGTAAAAAAAAAAAAGGGGTCATATCCTGAAACTCAAGCTTGTCGTCCTAGCGCTTCCTCGTTTTGACACAAAGGTGCACGAAAAGCGAAACAAAAGCAAGTCGACCCGCTGGAATTTGGCACGGACCATGATAATGCCATTTTTAAACAAATAAAATCCAGAGCACGGCTACGTAAACAAATGCGAAGCCTGATTGACCTTCAGTTCATACATAGAATAGCCAAAAAAAAAGTTTGCTCTTGAATAAAAGTTGAATCAACAGCATCAGGTATGCATGAGTCCTCTGTATATTACATAGGGCCGTGATGGAGGCCGTGATTTTGTGTGTTTCCATGGCGCGGGTTGTTGTATCACGCCTGAGAGGCGCAGCTTCACCCAGACCGATCCGCTCTCCCACTCCCGCTTGTGGGTTTATCCCATCGAGCGAAAGAGACAGAACGTCCACTGGCCACTAGATGGCGGTCATTAACAAGTCATGGCGTCTAGGTCGGATCATGAACAGAGAACAAGCACACTTTCTCGGGATGATGAAGTAGAAGAATTTACTTGCCATGTGAACTCCAGGTCATCGCGAGGCAGAGTTATGGCTGGGAAACAGGTCGGTGGGTCACTTGGTAGCAGTAATAACACACTCCTCTCAGTTCCCCAACTTCCTGTACGGTGACGTCCGCCGCGCCCCTTTCCTGCGATTCAGTCTCCAGCCACAGCAACCTGGCGTCGGGGTCCTCATCGGAAAACTGGAGCAATGACCCGGAGCTCCGCAGGGCCTTCAAGCACTGCTTCACCACCAGGGCGGCCTTCCCTTTCCCCTCCTTGGACCGCAGCAGGGCGTCCGTGGTGCCTTTGTCCACGATGAGGTCCAGACTGCCCGCGGCAAAGCGTTCGTGCATCCGCGCGCAGTCGAGCTCCACGAAGTCCAGCGTGGAGGGAACGCTGCGAGGCTGGACGCCCGTCGCCCGGACGTGTTCCCGCATTAGGCGCACGGCCACGGGGGAAAGGTCGGCGCACGTGACCTGGACGCTGTGAGGGGAGTGTCTGTATATTGAGGGGCCCAGAGCGGAGGTGCCGCAGCCCAAATCCAGGACCCGGAGCGGGGAGGCCTGGTCGGAACCGGGCCGTAAGAGGGGCATGATAAGGTCTTGGACGGAGTCGAATCCGAAGAACCACTCGAAGTTCTTGAAGGCGGCCGTTCTGCTGCTGTTCTCGGCATAGAAGCGGTCCCACGTCGCTTTCTTATCCATGTTCTCCATCAGATCGGCTTCATACAATAGGACGACCAGTATTAATACTTTGGGTTGGGTCACACCACTCATCACATTGGTACTTATTTATGTAATTCATGACAAAAAGTATCGCACTAAGCATGAATCTGATAGCATTAGCATTTTCCCCAAATTTATCAACATCACAACCACTGACACATACGGAGAGCAGCCCTCTGTGAGCCTTCTCAAACTTCTGAACTTGTCCAAATTCAGCTTGTCTAAGTTTTTGAAAGAAAACAGAGCAGAAATAACTGCAGATGAGAATAACGTTTTTTTACAGAAATGTCCTAAGAGTCAGAAACACGTGTTTGTGAGTGTGCGTGTGTGTGTGTGTGTGTGTGTGTGTGTGAGACCAGGGCATCGTAGCTAGCTTGATTTGTTATGCTAGCTTGTTGCCAAAATTAGCCACCACGGGTACGAAGCTAGTTTGCAAACCAAATAAGCGCTGAGGAAATAAATAAACAAAGAAACAAACAACAAATTTAAGATGTTGAACAACAACTCCGACTTTACCTGTGAGAGAGGAGTGATACCGCACCAATGTCGCCCATATTCTCCTGCTCGTCCCCGTCAACGACTTTGACAAGGTGGCCATTTCTACCCGGCGAGTTTGCCTGCTAACGTTGAGCCTGCGGTAAGAGGTCTCACTCGGAGGGATTTCCGCGGACGACAGGAGGGAAGGATGCTGAGGTTGGAGCTGCAAGGCTGGAGATCTGTTGGAAGACCAGAGAGGTTTAAGGGACGGAGGAAGGGAGGACAGGAGGATGAAGAGCGGGGGGTTAGATGAATAATTGTCATTTTAATGATTATTGACAATCAACCGCATATATAAGAAAAAAAAGAATATGGACTGTTGTTGAGCCTCCAAAAAAAAGACGGTAAAAATCCAATGTGCCACATTTTATGCACAAAAGCTGTCATCTGGGAGATTTGGGAGACAAATAAAGGAAGAAAAAGTTCATTTTCATTTAAAAAAAAAAGGAAAGGAAAAGAATATGGACTTTTGTTGAGCCTGCAAGGAGAAAAAAAAAGACCATAAAAATTCCATGTGTTCACGTTACATGCAAAAAAGCTGTAGCCTGGAAAATTTGGGAGAAAAA
This sequence comes from Fistularia tabacaria, assembly GCA_901007705.1. Lineage (NCBI taxonomy): Eukaryota > Metazoa > Chordata > Actinopteri > Syngnathiformes > Fistulariidae > Fistularia > Fistularia tabacaria. The sequence goes on from CAAKHD010012093.1 coordinate 20,625, forward strand.
TCGAAAGCTAATTTTAATAGAAAAAAACACATATGTGGGAAAAGAAAAAGAATACGGACTTTTGTTGAGCCTGCATGAAAAAAAAAAACATACAAATTCCATGTGTCACATTACATGCAGAAAAGCTGTAGCCTGGAAAATTTGGAAGAAAAATCGAAAGCTAATTTTAAGTGGAAAAAAACACATATGTAAGAAAAGAAAAAGAATACGGACTTTTGTTGAGCCTGCATGAAAAAAAGACCATACAAATTCCATGTGTCACATTACATGCAAAAAAGCTGTAGCCTGGGAAATTTGGAAGAAAAATAAAGTAAGAAAAAGTTCATTTTTCATTAAAAAAAAAAAAAAATAGGAAAGGAAAAGAATATGGACTTTTGTTGAGCCTGCAAGGGAAAAATAAGACCATAAAAATTCCGAGTGTCACATTACATGCAGAAAAGCTGTAGCCTGGAAAATTTGGGAGAAAAATAAAGTAAAAGAAAGCTAATTTTAAGTGGAAAAAAACACATATGTAAGAAAAGAAAAAGAATACGGACTTTTGTTGAGCCTGCATGAAAAAAAACAACATAAAAATTCCATGTGTCACATTACATGCAAAATAGCTGTAGCCTGGAAAATCTGGGAGAAAATAGTAAAATAAAAATATAATTAAATGGGAATTCACTCATGCTGAGTGCATTATACATCGGTATGAAACATATAAACGGCACAGTGGCTAAGCAGCCATCACTTCAGCCTCACAGTGAGTGGGTCCCTGGTTGAATTCAGACATAGACATGGGGAGGACTTTCTGTGTGGTCTCCATGTTCTCCCCGTGTCTGCGTGGGTTCCTCCGGGTTCCTCCAAGTCCTAAAACATGAAGGAGACCCAAATTTTGCCCAGACTTTGTGAGCGGGTGAATTGCTGTATGTCTCTGCAACTCCACCTGCAGGATAAGAGGTATGGTGAATGAATAAATTATTTATGTAAAGCCTCAAACTTCAAACTGAACTCACAGCTTTCTACGATAATTTGAAATCACAAGAAACGTCTGCTCTCAATTTGTGCCTGAAAAGAATTTCCGTTAAGGTGAAGTGTTCTAAAGCTACCAAAAGCAGAGCAAACTCTACATCCCAGATAAGAAATGACGGGATTATCGGGGGGGGGGGGGGGGGGGGGGAAAGAGGGGGAAAAAAAGATGAAAATCCTTTTAAAAAAAAATAAAAAAGAGGGGTAAAAAAA
>CAAKHD010012093.1:21865-37394 GCA_901007705.1 Fistularia tabacaria
GGGGGGGAGGGGGGGGGGGGGGGGGGGGGGGGGGGGGGGGGGGGGGGGGAATGAGAGACCAGATAAGATGTAAATCCCTTTAATAAAACTCAATGAAACGCAGTGTAACAAAGGAAAAGAGTCCAACTTAAAGCAAGTAGATAACATTTACAACCACAAAAGAAAAAAAAAAAACAACCTGTACAACTCTAAATGCCTGGAGTCACTTCTATTTTTCCAAAGATTTTTATTTAACCATCTGATGACTGAAGGGGGGGTCAGGGGGTCGAGGAGGGGAGCCGTGAATTGTGATTCAATCTTTTTTTTGTTTGTTTTTTTTTCCTTCTTTTTTCAAATTCATGAGTGTAGTCTCGTACACAGACGTATGCTTCTTCAACTTGGCCGCTGAAGTTTGTTTTTTCTTCTTCTTCTTCTTCTTTCTTTTCTTTTTTTTTTTTCTCCAAACCAGCTGCTGTCGCCGTCGACAGCGGCGGGCCGATGAGGTTGTCTGTGGCCGCGGAGTGCATTATTTGTACAAGATGTCGTAGTGGCCGGGTCTGTAGAGGAGGAAGATGCGTGGGTCGCCTCCTTCGGGGAAGACGTGGTGGTTGACTGTCCCTCCCTCTCCTCTGTCCATGTACTCCACCAGGATCGATACGTTCAGGGCCTGGGCCAAGGCGATGATGTGAATGTGGTCGCTCTCTTTCGACATCGGCTCTACCTCCTATCAAAGGGGAAATTAAAAAAGGCGTGGGTCGACTTTTATAAAAACGCCAGGACTTCGTTCTTCCGCCTGCACGGCATCGCCCGTCTCAACCACCAGCTTGTGTACAGTACAAACTCCTCATCTTCCCCTACAAAGCCCTCAATAACCTTACCTCCGACCTTCTCCGCCACCGCCCCCCGTCCGATCATCTCCAACCCCCCGAACCCCCCGTCGCCAGAAGCGAACGCCTAACCATCGGGGGCCGGGTCTTCTGCCACCGCCTCCCCCCCAGCCCTCTGGAGTTCCCTGCCGCGACGCACCGGAAGCTCGGACTCTAAAACCATTTCTCTCTGGGGCTTCTCCCAGATTCTTTTTTTACATTTTTTTTTTTAAATTCTTTTTCATTCTGCTTGTTTTCCACGACACTGTGAACGATCTTTGGGTGTCGTAAAAAGCGCTATAGAAATCCAAACCATAATTACCAGTGTTCTAAATTATTATTATTATAACAAATAGTCCTTGGTTTACGACATCCTCGACCATGGCGTTTCGTGGTCCCCATCTCTGATAAATTTATTAAGAAGGTCTGGTTCCATCATTCAGCTTTGGCAACGCAACAAATCTGGCGTGGGAACTGGTTGGCAAGCGCAGCGGCTGAACACATCGTTGACGCGTCGCCATACGAGGAAGACGGCTTTGTTTACGTTGGCCGTCTTTGATTGCGCTCCATCCGCTTTCTTTCATTTGTGTTGGTTTTTTTTTTTCCGGAAACTTTGCCTCTCATCACGGCTCCCAAGTGTGTCTTTTTTATTATTTTTTCTGTAGTGTTTTATGTTAATTTTACGCTATTTTATTTTGTGTTCTGCCACCCATACGACGAAAAGGTTTGGAAAAGACTCGAGGAAAGCTATCATCTCACACCCGCTCACATCTAAAAATCAGTTTTTAGGGTTTTTAGTCTCAGACTGAGGTTTTACAAGGTGAATCTTACAGGGTCTCTACTTACAAGACTAAATCTCAATTCGTTAAGCTTTTTTTTCCCCAATATGCAATGTTTTCACAGGGCATTTGCAAAGCCTCTGCTATTTTCCAGCACCTTCCCTTCTCCACTCGGTGGTGATGCGTTGGTGAGTTGACATCGTCCGAGCCGGGCTGTTTTAGCCACGGCTCCACCGTCCGCTCCACTCTGATCAGGACCTCCTTTTCCGTTCCCGTTCATCCAAACCACCAACAACAAAGACCGTTAGCCAATACCGCTCGGGCGATTGTTTGTCTGCCAGTTTTCCTGTTCACGGTTTTGTTGGAGCTCATCTTTTGGTTGTTCGTTGTGTTTTGTCACTGTAAAGACTGAAAGATTTAGGGTCATATCAAACAGTGTTGATATTATCATGAGCCCCGGACAAGGAGACGACCGATCTAAAACAGCTCAGATTGTGTTGTGATTGACAACAGACTGGACTGGAGATCCAACTGTGAGCAGGAAGCTCAGATCCTTGAATGTGATCTTTTATCAGTGTGTTGTCTCCAGTGTCATCTGTGCGTTGACTCCTCCAGACTAAACGGGGTCATCAGGAGAGCTGGCTCAGTGATTGGCCTCGGGGTGGAGAACTTTGAGACCGCGGTGGAAAGGAGGACGCTTAAGAAACTGTCATCCGTCATGGACCACCCGGACCACCCCCTCCGCCTCACACTGGATAGACAGCAGAGCAGCTTCTCCAGCCGGAGAATACAGGGCATCTTTCCTAGCTCATGCAATAACCTTACACAATAAATCAATCTAAACAGTTACTGCACTACTTCACATTGCCACGTTTTTCTACTTTGTTTATATTTGTATTTATAGCTTGTCACTGTCTTGTATGTCTTGCCGCTGCTGCAAAACAATTTCCCAATCATGGGATCATAGAAGCACATCTCATCATCTCATCATCTCATCTCTCATTACCACCTTATACTTGACGTTCCAGGTGCCAGGACCGCGCCGCCACGCCAGTTTAATGCCGGAAATTTCCTTCAGACTTTCAGATTTTAGTCTGCAGCCGTGGAAATCTTTTGGTTTAAGCCCAGCATTGGCGCAGGTGAGGGACATAGGTATCTCGGCATGAGTTCCGACTTTAGGCGAACACCACGTTACGCCGCACCATAGAAACAGATTTCTTGCATAAGTTGAAGAACCCCTGTACTTTCATTACTTTTATTCTCATTATCATTATTCTACACTCACAGGTATATTTTTTAGGATTTGCAGAGAGTAACTTAACGTGTTTTACTTTCTTACAAGATCCATTTATTTATTTCCAGACCCTACAGCTGTCCTCTCCTCTGTGTTTTAGAGTTCAACTTCTGGCAAATACCTGTCTGAAGTCTCGATCAAAAATCTGAGTTCTGAGACAAAAGAAAAAGGAAATCTTAACCCAAGACTGCAGTCAGGAGTAGAAGGCCGAGTCAAAGGTGCGAGTAGAGATTTTAGAGAACGGTCGGTGATCTGGAGTGAAGAGATGAGTTCTGAGATCAAAGTCTAACGTCTGGGAGCTTCTTTTATGAATATTAAAGCTAATAACGTATCAGGTCAGCTATTAGCATGTTACTATTGGCGCCACCCCTATTATGAGCAACAGGTCTTCTGTGCTTGTCCCTCCCAACCCTCATATCCCCCACCTCCATCACACATTTTGCTTTCAAGCTCTCTGTCCTTCTCTCTCTCTCTTTCTACCCCAGCCGGTCGAGGCAGAAGGTTTTCTGCACGGATATAAGTCACCAAGCGTGCCTGGGGGAACACTGGGTTTCTGAAATCTTAGCCAGTGTGGTCAAGACCTGCTCTACATGGAAAATGTCACCCGAGAGCGTTGCTGTGATTTGGCGCCGTGTAAATGAAACACGATTTCAATCTTAGAATCCTCAAAATGAAGTCCCAAGCGTCTGCGTGCAAGAACTCAGGACGGAAATGAGGCCCGAACGGTCTCGGCGTCGCCCGTCAGCAGATTTCTCGGGCCGATCCAACCACACGCTCCGCCCCTCTCTTTCAGGCTTCACGCTCCCCGTGTTCAAGGTCTTTGTCCACTGAGGTGATAATTCAAAATACAAACTAGTCCTTCACATCCACGGCCCTGTCGCCTTCAATGACACTCGCCAAGGTGATGACTCACTATTCTATTAAAGAGCATCTCGGGAGAAATGTGGTTTCAAGACCCAGATTTTTCTTTCTTTTTTTTTTTTCTTTTTTTCGCCTGATGAACCAGAAGATAATTTTAAGTTCAGCAAAATAAAAATAAAAAAACGCTACCTGCTGACAGAACTCTTTGACGGAGCGTCCACCCTCGATGAAGTGCTGGAAGAAAGCCTGCTCTCGCTGCAGGTAGCCTGAGGTCAGCAGCCGCAGGTATACGACCACGTAGTCGGACACATTCTGGTCGTTGAAGGAGCTCAGGAGCTCCTGCAGGCTCGGCTGTTTCTTGCACAGTTCGATCAGGTCCATGAACTGGAAGGACGGACAGTGCTCGCATCATTGTGTTGGAACTGCAGTGTTTTTGTGTTTCTTCAGTGTTTGCGCAGACACTCACGGTGTTGTGAAAGTCTTCAATGGTGAACTCGGTGAAACCCTCGTTGACCAGGTCCAGTTTGCTTTTGCCCGCGACTGCTTTGAACCTGCGCAGAGAAGCAAGCGTGTATTTCTGGTGAGGGCGGCCTGGTGAGACCACAGCTATAAACGGTTTCCCTGAGAATCAAAGTGAAAGGAACAGGGCGGGTCACTGTCTTGACAGGCGATTTATCGAACATTTTTAAGTGCGAGGGAGACACTCACAGTGGGGCGGGAAAGACGAACGCATGATTGCCTGCGACTCCCGCGTCCATCGGAAGGCTTGCAAGTGACTGACAGCCAAAGTGAATTCGGTTGCATCAGCAAAACACCGCTCTTTTCCAGTTACTCAACCCCTCCCCCCGATGCTTGCAGTCTCTCTCTCACACACACACACACACACACGCACGCACGCACGCACGCACGCACACGCACACGCACGCACACACACAGCATCATCACAGTGACGGCACAATAAACATTTCCAGGACAGTGTGATCGGGGCAGATTTGCCGGTAACCGTTGGTAAATCAATCAGATTGTGTCACAGGTCGTTGCGATGCGGCGCGAAGTGAACTTCAGCGGTCTGACCGGGACGTCGGTGTCAGCGGAGCACCTCGACGAAGACGCGCACCCTTCCCATCGCGACAGCTCAATAGCAGGTGACCGCGGGGCCGCCAGTCATGCCCGTACTTGTCGGGCTCGCGGGAAACCGGCGCATATTTACGCCAGCGACAAGCGGGCAGGTTGTGTATTCAGGATGACGGCCCTGTGAGCCAGAGCCAACAGACCGGGGGAGACGAAAGAAACTCACTTCTGTAGCTCCTTGCTGTCGTCTAGCAGGGACTCGAGATGCGCGAACCCGAACGCTCTGTAGAAACAATTCCCATCCGGTCTCGTCTTGCGAATGTATGAGTACTTTTTGTGCAGGTCCTGCAACGACAAGAGGGGGTAATTGAATTGAGCGGCGATCCAACAGGTAAACAACAACTGCACGTGCAGCACGGCGATGCTGACAGAGGAAATTCGCCCTCACTCGGGTACAGTGATGCTGTTTGACTGACCTTGATCTTGAGCTGATAAACAGTGTCTTCCTCAGCGTACTCCCTCTGCAGCACCGACAGGTTCTGTCTGTCCGACACCAAGGGGTTACTGTTGGCTATCTAAACACAGACACACAAGTGGGGAAAAAACACAAACACGCGCTTTTGAGAAACTTAACTCATGGTCGACAGTCCTGAGCGAAAAATAAAAAAGGAAAATTGCAAAATAAAGACATCATTATCTTATTCTGTGTGGTGACTGCATGAGTGTCCCGCGGTATTCCGGAAATGTATTGCTCAAAGGCGGAATGCAGTCGAGCCATCTTTCTGTGTTTGCTGTCCACATAAAACAAAGGGATTCCTCACCTCCTGCTGAATTCTGTCCTGTTGAGCAATTATCGCCTCGTCGTACGCGAGGCAGTTGACTCCTGGGAAAAATAGACGAGAAAACACCGTAACTTGGGTTTCACGTGCTGTGACACAACGGCGCATGGCAACCGGGAGGTTCGAGCCTTGGGATTGGTTACATGACAATAACCAACATCAGATTACGGCCAGCTGCTATGGCTGCAAATAGCGATCTAAAACTTTAGTTGAGAGGTGTTTACTTAGATGACCTCTGACGTGGAGGTCAAATCAAACAAACTGGGAAAACAGAAACTGAAGCCAAACTACGGAATTACGGAAATGTATTTTTACCTCTGATCCCCGGGCCAACCTCAGGGATCAGTTGGCCATTTTAACAGCTCTGTTCAGAACTAACAAACAGCAAAGATTTGGGGATATTTAAATAATATAGAGGGGCAGCTGTGGCATCCGTCCAAATGGAAGGTTGGCGGTTCAATCCCCGGCTCCTCCTCTCTGCAAGTTGGTCGAGACACTGAACCCCCCCAGCCGTGCATGGCATCAGCGTGCCGGTGATTATGAATGGGTGAATGTAATCCAGTACAGCGCTTTGAAAACCGTGCAACATAACTGCATACCATTCAAATTTAGTCAGTTATTTCTACAGTTAACTTATTCTATTCTACACTTGGAAGAAACTACTCAGAGTTTATCCGCTTTAAAAAAGTTGATTATCTGATCCAATCAATTATGTTGGCATCTTTGCATTTAAATGACAACAAAAAATTAATGGATTTGTACTCAAAAAAAGTCAACTTCTCAAGATACTTAAATAGTTTTTACTGCCTAGATGGGCAAAAAATAAACAAATAACACTTGGACTTGCCAACCGTCCACCGCTGCTATTTCTTCAGTGAAAATCAAAGCTATTGTTGCATCAAGTCAACTTTAACCCTGACACTGTCAGCACTGCAAATACTAGCAATAATAGATCACTTGTGTCCGTCCATACCCCCTCTGTCTAAGTCCTTCCCTCTCTCTCTCTTTCTACCCTAACCTGTCGAGGGCGAAGGCCGCCCACATTGTGCTGGGATCTGTCGGAGGTCCCAGGTCGCACCTGCTAAAAAAAAGCAGCGTTTAATCACTCCTGGTGGCCCGTTGGGTTTCTGTAAATGATTCAAGGTGTGGTCCAGACCAACTGTGTTGTGACTTGGCGTTATGTGTGGTTGATAAAATCGCTGTCCGTGAGGTATAACGCGCACCGCGGTTACACAACCCGAACACACACCGCGCAATCGTTTGACACAGGAATCCTATGCCATTCATAAGTTATGCAACGCGAGCATTTACTTTCCATCATCTATGGTCTCTGATGACATACTTTGGATTCCACACTGCGTCCACAAGTATGCTAAATCTGAGGTGTCTGACTGAACCGTTAAGATACATTTTTATGTTTTCCTGGTGGCAGAGCGAGTGCCAGGTCGTGGCCATTTGGTCGATCGATTCTAGAAATTCCATAGTGGTTGTTTGGTCTCTGCACGTTACATACCGTTACCCGCAGGAGAACCGTTTCTGGTTTGGAGAAGTGACTGTAACGTTCACACAAAAGCATGGCTTTATCCAGCGTTTTGAATCAATACCCACTGGCCGTTGGTGGGGTCTAACGTCTCTGGAAGGATCCATCCCATGATCGCAAGTTCACAGAAGCGTGGGCACAAGTTGTTTTCACAGCGCAGGCTAACGCCTGTCAAGCTAACGTCCAGTCGCGGCTAGCTCCGGAGCTACATGGAAACAAAACAAATTCGGCTGCCGATGAACATCGACGTTTAAGCCGCCGAAACGGGGCTGTCATGTCTTTATTGGCGACCATATAGATTGTATTTCTTCTTAGGTAGAACCCCAAGGGGGTGTCAGTCACCGTGGCTCCGTCTGTAACAAAACAAGCGGTTTTTTTCTTTGTGTAGCGACGGTTGCATGCTAACGTGAGGCTACAAGCTATGGCCTCTCTCGCCGCTGCGCGTCGGGACGCCTCCGCTCCGAGCGGCGCGACAACCAGCGGACGGGGCGCCCACACGGGTGGATATAAACCCCCTCCGGCGTGGGACTCGACCGCGCCGTTTAACCCATGCCCGGCGCGGTAACGGTTTCTCTCACCCTCCATCTCTCCCTGCGATGTTTCCTGCTGCTCTTCCGCCATCTTAGTTGTCGGGATCTGTTTCCTCTCGCGGCGTGATCTCATTCATTGCACACTTCCGGGCGAAGTTCGGTCCGCACGTACTGTGACGCACTTCCGGTGCCAGATGCCCTTCCGCCCATGTGGGAGTCCACACTCAGAATTTCGTGTAGTGCCTAAAAGTGCATAAAATGATCATGCACACTTTAAGCAGTGTGAATTTTAACAGCAAGCTTTGTGCTGCAGAGCAAACCAGCATGCATGTGGCAGCGTCTCAATTTTTTGTATCTTATTTTTGAAAGGTATGGAGGTGGCAGAGATGAAGATGTTTAGGTTCTCTTTGGGAGTGACCAGGATGGAGAGGATCAGGACCGAGTCCATCAGAGGGACAGCACATGTTGGAGAGAAGGTCAGAGGAGCCAGACTGAGATGGTTGGGTCATCCCTACAGAGGAGGGATGGTGAATACATCGGTAGACGGAGGCTGGAATTGGAGGTCTAGAGGAAGACCCAAGAGAAGATTTATGGAGGTAGTGAGAGAGGATATGAAGGTAGGCCCAAAGGAGAGGAAGACAAGAATTTTGCACAATAACATCAATTCACTATAATGTAGAGTCAGTTGGAGCCGTTCACCATCATAGTGCATAGCGGGGGCGGAGCTTGTGTATCACTGAGCTCATAACTGAGGTAGGAATCTTGATATTTTCTTTTAAATGCAGCTTTCTTTTTGCCGTCAGTCTGCGACGCTTCTGCGGTCTCACCGTTGGCTCGTTTCCTCCCGAAAAAGCTCTCCGGTGACTTTCTGTTTCCGGCTCATTCGTTTAAAGGGCTAGCCTATGGTAGCTGATGTGTGAAATGGCGCGACAGAGTCGAGTGCGGCAGGACGGTCAAGGCGGAAACAGTCGTCTTTCAAAATAAGAGCCGGAAGGTCGAATGAACAAACGATAATTTGTACCAAGAAAGATTTTCTTTGCGAAGCGGTACCAAATGATTAGCGGACCGGTACCGGTCCGGGGACCGGGGATTGGGGACCCCTGGTATAGATTACAGTACGTCAAGCCAATGTTCTCCTTGAGCCCGGATAGATACAGACGGTCGGATCAGAAAAAGGCCCCGGCATTAAAACTTGTGCCAGACCAAACATGCTAATCATCCACCAGCGATGCTAATACGCTGCCGGGCGGCGGGTGATTCGCTGCGGCAGTGAGCAGCCGAAAAGGAAAAGAGAATGATACTCAAACCGTTCTATTTGCGGCCACCTGCATTTCAGAGCACATTCATTCATTCATTCATCCATTCATTCTTATCTCACACTGGAGCCTATCCCAGCTGTGATTGGGCGAGAGACGGGGTTCACCCCGGACCGGTCGTCGGTCCATCATGGGGACAGATTCTGTAGAGTGTCCTACAACCTCATCATAAAGAGACATGCAACCGTTCACCCATTCATTCGCACGTCACTTTATCAGGTTTCCACTGAACCTCCTGCAGGTTTTTGGACTGTGGGAGAAACCCGGGGAGTGCAAAGGAAACCTAAGCAGACACAAGGAGAACATGTCGGGATCTAACCAGTAACCCCCTTGCTGTGAGGTGGAATTGCTAACCACCGCCACACCGCGCTGTCCTTGCAGAGCTGAGTCATTTCTCATTCACCATCCCCTCCCTTCTTTTCTATTTGTCGACGTCGGTCGATGGAATCCAGGCCTGCTGTCATCATTTCCAAGCCACCGGGCTCCCGCCGCCATTCTGGCACCTCCACCCCTCCCGTCGAGACACATATTTTGTTAAAACGCTTCGAGTTCTTCTTTGGAAGAGAAATCAGAAAGTAAAGACAGTGTTGACCTTTGTGGAGAGGAGATAAGAAATGCAGTGGAAACAGTCACTTTGAGTCATATTGCATTTCGGGAGAACCGAGGACGACATTTCCGGTTTTCTGTTGGACTTTCTGGATGGAAGAGAGGATGAAGATAAGAGACAGGGTCTGATTTGCAGCAAAAGCATTGTCGCGTGTCAAGTTAAATTTTACTCATATGACACGAAGTCGCAACCCAGTCGCCTGAAGACGCTTTCCATGTAGCGCCGGTCTGGACCACCACCCTTGAAGATGATCTTCAGAAACCCAACATTCGCCCCCGGAGCAGGATCTCGGTGACAGCGGCGAGGAAACACTGTCTTTTAAAGCACAGAAACCTCGTACTGTTTAGTGCTGATGAATTATATTGTAATAAAATTCTCTTATGATATGGGAAGGTCACCGTTTTGTTTACAAGGTGGCAAAGAGTTGACCAAGTTGGGACGTGGGGAAAGAAAAGAGCGTTCAACCTTCACTGGGAAGGAGGAAAAGGTACCATTTTCGCTTGAGACAAGCCCATGGTGGGTCATCTTAAAAAAAACTGAAAGTGGTTTCTTTTCCAATTTTAAACGCAAAGGAAATGGAGTTTAAAATATCCTGCCTGTGAATCCATGATCAGTTTCAGAAAATGTCAAGAGCGGATATTGCCTATTTGGGCCTTCATCAGATCGATTTTGCTTAGCAAAACCGCGTTGTTCATGATGTTGTCGCAGCTCAACCCGTGAGATTGCGCGTTGTGGTAGTTTGAACCACCCCTGTCCCAGCTCGAAAGGTAGAGGCAGGGAAAATACCGCTGCACTTTCAGGTCAAGCAACGAACCAGTCGCTAGTCTACGAGGGTACGGCTCTAGCTGTCAGACCAAGAGGGCGCTAGGATCTAATCGGTACTTGCTAGATCCAGATCTAGATCCTGTCCGAGAGTCCAGAAGACTTACAAGGAAAGGCCACAGTAGCCGGAGTTGTTGCCCTTTTCCCATTGATACAAGCAAAGGGGCATCTGACTGTTGAAGTGGAATTCCCTTGCTTACCATGGCGATGGCAGCAGAGACATACCGCACACGCCGGGGCGACTTCGGGATCTGCTCGGAGACGTGTTTCCCAGCCGAAGAGCACTTCAGAAACGGGGACAACATCGCTATTGTGGAAAGTATCCTGGCATCATCGGGAGCTGAAAGCAGGAAAAGCAGCAGGAGAGGCAACATAGGATTCCCAAAGTCAGAGCGGAAGCCATAATGTGTGGAAATAACATTAGTGGCTGAGGCTCTGCTGGAAGATTGGCCATTTCGCCAAGACGTTGAACCCCAAGTTGCTTCCCGATGGCCCGGTTGGAGCCTTGCATGGCAGCTCTACTGCCATCGGTGGTTGAACGGGCGAATGCAATCGGTGCACCGACAGGGAGGCATACATTCCCCCTCCGTAAAGGATGAATAACAATCTACAGGTAGAGTAAGGCAACCACAGCAACCTGAATAGTAACACTGAAAAGTAATCTTTACTCAGCTTTACTCAGCTATTGTTAACATTCCCAGGTAATAAACATGTCATGTCATTCCAAATAATAGAGAATTCTCAAAACGTACGACCATTCATTCTCTCATCCACACGTCTGGACGATTTCGGGTCTCCAGTGGAGCTCCTGTATGTTTTTTGGCTGTGGGAGGAACGAGGAGAACCTGGAGGAACCCAACGCAGACACGGGGAGAACATGGAGACTCCACACAGGACAGGAATCCAACCAGGGACCTTCTTGCTGTGAGGCGCTAAGCAGAACCCCCCACTAAAATAATGATCATGATAATAAAGAAAACTGTACATGTATTTAATGTAAAAAGATGAAACCCAAACGAAGTCACCAAACCGACAAAGCCCGATCTCAGCGCAGGTCATGACGCCGCTCCTCCATCGTCTTTTCGTTTGCACAAGTCGTGCAGCTGAAGCGAACTCCAGTGTGAGCAGTGTCTAGCGTCCGACACTAGGGGGTACTGTCTCCAAAACTACAGCCGCATTCAAATGAGAAGTCAGCAGGTGTCATCATGTTTGAAATTCCAACGCAGCCGCGGGCGCTTTGTCTTTGCCACGAGTAACTCAAAGCAGCATTTGTCTGGAAGAGGTGATACACACTGCGTCCGAAGCAATATCGCAAAGTAATGAGTGGAACAAAATAATACTTCATTCTGCCCAGAAAAAAAAAGAAAGCAAGTGCTTTGGCTTTTTTTTTGGCTGCAGCAGAACCCCCGAAATACTTAACACACTTGTTCACTAAATAGAAAATAAAAACAATTGTAAAATGGCTTTCTCAAACCGCCGCTAATATCTTAGCGTTCGCTGCTATTCCGGAGGCTTTGCTAACCCGACCTCGATGCAAAATGCCCGGGGCGTTTCTTGGAAAAGGCGGGGGAACCTCATCAACTGCCACGTTTGGTCTTTGTCTGAATCGAAAGTGTCCAGAAAGGGCGAGGCGAAGACGCATGGAGGTATGCGTGGCGCGGGCGTGGCGCCCCTGGATCCCGACAAACAGCGCGAAAGCGAATAATACATCGTTGTGTCCATCCCCCCCCCCCATCCGTGAGTCGTCCCTTTCTCCTCCAAACAGAGACCGCTGTCTGTGAGTCCCAGAGGTTTCCCCCAGATCTAGATGATCTGAGCTCTGTGGATGAGGGAGGCGTGGGGGCTTTCCACCACGGGGTTCGGCCGGGGCTTGGGCCTGAAGGTACCGTTCATCCGCCGATGCCGCGAGCTGTGCGCCTCCGACACCTGCGAGCTGCTGGCCTCGCTGTCCTGGTCGTCGGGATGCTCCTGGCTGGCGGGGCCGCCGAGGCCTTCGTCCACCTCGTCCTCGTCGTCCGTGACCGGCGGGTAGTTGTAGCTCAGGGGCGAGTGCTGGTGGTTTTTGACCACGCTGCCGGCGTGCGACCCCCCCCCCGTCGGGACGATGGCGCTGCCGTTCATCTGCCTCACGATCTCGTTGGACTGTACGGCCGGGAAGGACGACGGCACGACCGGGGGCAGCAGGCAGGTTTCCTGCTCCAGGAGAGAAGACATTTTTTTTTTGTGGGGGGGGGGGGGTTAAATTGCATCATGGATGCACACGGTGACTACAAGTAGTTTCACAGAATTGCGCAACCGGGCGGAAATGCGTAAAGATGAACTCACCAGGGACACGCTGCTGTTTCTTACGTACGACTCCACACGGATTCGGTTCTCCTCCTCCCTATCCAGAGGCCTCTCCCTGCTCCTGCGTGAGTTGTTGTGCAGGACCGGTCTGCCCAGGTAGTCGAAGGCTCCTCCTCCTCTCCCGGAGAGCGTAGACCGGCTGTCGCGGCAGTGGGTTAGCTCCTGCCGGCGCAGGGAAAGACAGGATTGGCTAAGCGCGGTGGGAGAGGCGCCAAAGACGCGGATTAGCGGCGAGGGACTGTGAGACACCCTCCTCTGCACCCTTAATCCAGCCGGGGCTGAGTCACGAAACGCGAAAGCACGCGATGATATCGACATGCGTCAATATCATCGCTGCGGTATTAATTACGAGCTCTAATTGGGAAGGTGTGGTCACCATGGTTACAGCTGCGCGAAGGCATCGTAGCCATTTTGCGCGGTAGTTATAACAGCGGGAGCTTAATTTGTTTTAAGCAGGAAAAATATGCTAATCCGTTCAATGTGTCAATTAAAGAATCCCTGAAGTGCAACAGGAAGTAAATATTCAAAATAAAAGTGGGCGTATTTTAATCATAATTTGTGGTTTTTTGGTTCCCAAATCAAATCTGCTTCCTGCAGACGGGAATTCAAACCAAAACACTACCTTCCTTTAATTCGGATAAAGGAGAAAGAAATGGGGAAAGTAAATAATTATAATAATATGGCATTCGAAGGAGGCGTCGTTTTCTCGATTTGACTCCATTTTCACGGTTGCGCTTCATCCCCCCGGCGCTAATATCTTTTATTCGGCACTTTTCTGAATGTGGCAGGTCCGTCCCCTGCATAACTCTCACTAGAATGCAAAATAATATTTGATTCAAAACATTAGATAGATAGATAGATAGATAGATAGATAGATAGATAGATAGATAGATAGATAGATAGATAGATAGATAGATAGATAGATAGATAGATAGATAGATAGATAGATAGATAGATAGATAGATAGATAGATAGATAGATAGGTAGATAGATAGATAGATAGATAGATAGATAGACAATAGATAGATAGATAAGTAGACGGATAGATAGATAGATAGATAGATAGATAGATAGATAGATAGATAGATAGATAGATAGATAGATAGATAGATAGATAGGCAGATAGACAATAGATAGATAGATAGATAAGTAGACGGATAGATAGATAGATAGATAGATAGATAGATAGATAGATAGATAGATAGATAGATAGATAGATAGATAGATAGATAGATAGATAGATAGATAGATAGATAGATAGATAGATAGATAGATAGATAGATAGATAGATAAGTGGACAGATAGATAGATAGATAGATAGATAGATAGATAGATAGATAGACAGATAGACAATAGATAGATAGATAGTAGACGATAGATAGTAGATAGATAGATAGATAGATAGATAGATAGATAGATAGATAGATAGATAGGTAGATAGATAGATAGATAGATAGATAGATAGATAGATAGATAGATAGATAGATAGATAGATAGATAGATAGATAGATAGATAGATAGATAGATAGATAGATAGATAGATGGATGGATGGATAAAGGTCTGACCCCGAGTGAAGACAGGCTGGTCCTCAGCGTTCCCTCCACCCTCAGTGGGATGTACTCCTCCGTCTGCCGTTTTCGAAGCAGAGAGGAGACGTTAGAATTTTTTGGACAACACAGCAGCAGAGTGGGAGACAGGAAGTGGAGTATCTCCGTACCGCTCCTTTGGCGTCGGTGCTGACCGAGTTCATCCTCCTGAAGGAGGCTTGCCTGGAGAGGGTGCTGATCTCCTCCCTGCGGCAGAAAGGAAAAACCTCCATTACCAACCAAACCCAGTGTTTGTTTTCCTTCTGCATTTCCACGGCGAGATTAATCGCGATTAATCCAGTGGATTAAGAAGTGTGATTAAGAAGTGTGATGGTGCCCATTTTTAAGAAAAAGGGGGATGTGCAGAATTGCAGTAACTATAGAGGGATAAAGTTGATGAGCCATACAATGAAGTTATGGGAGAGAGTGGTGGAAACTAGACTGAGAGCAGAAGTCAGTTATTTGTGAGCAGCAGTATGACTTCATGTCTAGAAAGAGTACCACAGATGCAGTATTCGCTTTGACAATGCTAATAGAGAAGTACAGAGAAGGTCAGAGGGAGCTGCATTGTGCTTTTGTAGACCTAGAAAAAGCATACGACAGGGGGAGGAGAGAAGAACTCTGGTATTGTATGAGGAAGTCTGGAGTAACAGAGAAGTATGTAAGACTGGTGCAGGACATGTATGCTGTGGTTGTGAGACAGTGGTGAAGTGTGTTGTAGGTGAAACAGAGAAGTTCAAGGTGGGGGTGGGACTTCATCAGGCAGCAGCTCTGAGCTCCTTCTTGTTTGCAGTGGTGATGGACAGGCTGACAGATGAGGTTAGACAGGAATCTCCACAGACCATGATGTTTGCAGATGACATTGTGATCTGTAGTGAGAGCAGGGAACAGGTTGAGGAACATCTAGAGAGGTGGAGGTTTGCTCTAGAAAGGAGAGGAATGAAGGTTAGTCGCAGCAAGACAGAATATATGTGTGTGAATGAGAGGAACCCGGGTGGAACGGTGAGGCTACAGGGAGTGGAGATCAAGAAGGTGGAGGATTTCAGGTACTTAGGGTCAACAGTCCAGAGCAGCGGAGAGGATAGATAGATA
>CAAKHD010012095.1:0-10698 GCA_901007705.1 Fistularia tabacaria
TGCTGCTGGAAGACTCTGTTCGCAATTAGGACCTCTCTAGTTTGTGCACTGCAAGTTGAAATGGGTGAAATGCCTTTTGAGCTGAGGTGGCTACAAATGGCGCTGTCATATTATGTACATTTGAGAGGCCATAGGGAGGACCACCCAGCTAAAAGCGTACTTATGCCAGCATGGGAGCATTTAAAAAAAATCAGAGAATATTTTAACGTAAGTATCCAGGGAAAAGCTGAGAAAGCTGGTGTTGGGCTCCTTGAATTAAGTCCGCTGTTGTCTATCCACCGCGCTCACCATGGTTGCTACCAGCTCCAGAGACTCATACACCTTTGCTTGGAAAGGTCAGGAACTCTGAGGTATGTGGACAACTATTCACATTTTCACCGATGGGTCAAAACAACCAGATACAGGGAGAGTGGCAGTAACATACGTGGTCCCAGAATTTGACATTGAGTTTTCTGCAAGAGTTTCCGGTTATTTATCGGTATATTCGTCGGAGCTTATAGCGATCATGGTGGCGTTGTGATGGGTGGAGCAGAGTAAACCTTTAAGAGAAAGTGTACGTACAGACTCACTGTCAGCTTTGGAAAGCCTAAAATCGGGCAATGTAAGTGAGAGATGTGACCTTGTGTGTGAAATCTTGATCCTACTTCAGAGCATTCAGAATGGGGGGACTCGTGTTGGGGTTGTCTGGGTGCCTTGTGGGGCCCACGTGGGGCTGGCTGGGAATGAGCTGGCCGATAAATATACTTCACAGGCTTTCAGAGAAAGTGCTGTGACAATTCACTGTAATAATGACCAAGACCAAGACATGTAATAATGACCAAGACTGGCAAAAGCTAATAAAGACACGAATAGCAGCACCTGTACTGACGTTCTTTGACCTGACAAAGGGGATAAAGGTGTCGACGGACGCCTGAAAAGATGGCATTGGTGCAGTCCTGCTAAAGGCTGAAGGTGAGCATCGGAAACCAGTGGCCTACGCGTCCAGCTCCATGACAGCGACTGAAGTCAGATGAGCCCATCTCAAAAACGAATGCCTGGGGCTAGTGTTTGGTTTAGAGAGGTTCCACAGCTACATATATGGCCTACACACATTTACTGTGGACTGAGACTGAGCATCGTCCTTTAGTCGCCATCATCAAAAATAATCTAAATGAGATGTCACAGAGGATTCAGTGGCTGATGAGGAAAATGCAGAGATATGACTTTGAATTGATTTACACACCGTCAAGAGCACCTGCAAGAGATGGAGTGAGCACAACAGATGAGGATTTTCAAAACCACGTGAACATGATATCTGCTGCACCTCCTGTAACAGACACAGAAGCGAAACAAAGAGTTGGCAAAACAGCTAAAGTTACAACAGGTGATCCTGAAAATGGAACATGGATAGCCTGTGGGTTCCTGTCCACCGTTCTGCCACATCAGGGGTGAGCTGAGTGTTTTCAATGCACCGCTACTTCGACAAAGCAGAAGCACCGTCCCACAAAGCATGCGAAAGGACACGCTATACAGCATCCATGAAGGTCATTACCGGTACAAAAGGAGGGCGAGTGACGCAGTGTTTCTGGCCCGGCATTAACCTAGACTTTGAGAGCCTCATAAGTGGATGTGAAACATGCCAGATGCATAGAAACAAGCAAACCAGGGAGCCGATGATGCTAACAGCCGTTCCAGCGGAACCACGGCATAAAGTGGGAATGGACTTGTTTCATTGAAAACGTAAAGATTACTTGGCGGTCATTGAACACTACTCAAACTTTCCAGAAATGGCATTGTAGTCAAACACCCCTTCAGCCTCTGTCGTTACTAATGTGAAATGCATTTTTGCCGAACATGGTTGTGACTGACAATGGATCATGGTTCCGCAGCAGAGAGTGGCAAGAGTTCTCGTATGATTTCAATCGTGTGACATCGAGTCCTAGGTACGCGCAATCAACTGGGAAAGCCGAGAAGAGAGGATATATTCTCAAACAACTTTTGAAGAAAGCTGCTGACAGCAACTCTGACCCCTATCTTGCTTTACTCAGCTACAGAGCGTCACCACTCGAGTGCGGAATGTCCCCAGCTGAACCGCTAATCAACAGAAAACTGCGCAGCACACTGCCGAGTCATTCACAGCAAAAACAATGTCCAAAACTCAAACAGAGATTTCAAGAAAAGAGCTGAAACAGACGGCCTTCAAGACAGAACAGCCAAGCAGCTTCCACTCAAATTTTCAACGACACCCAGGAACTCCTGTGGGGGGTGCTCCAGGAGTCTGGGGTACCGGATCCCGTAATACGGGCCATTCCATCTCTGCATGACCAGTGTCAGAGCATGGTCCGCATTGCCAGCAGTAAGTGGGATCCATTTCTGGTGAGGGTTGGACTCCACCAGGGCTGCCCTTTGTCACCGATTCTGTTTAGAATTCTTACGGAAAGAATTTCGAGGGAGTTAAGGGGGTCCGGCTTGGGCGCCTCAGACTTGGGGCTCTGGTTTTTGCAGATGATGTGGTCCTGTTGGCTTCATCAGACCACGATCCCCAGCTCTCACTTGACCAGTTTGTAGCCAAAGGTGAAGTGGCCAGAATAAGAATCAGCACCTCCAGGTCCTCACCTCACCTCACCTCAGCCGGTGAAAAGATTGAGTGCCCCTTCCGGGCCGGGGACGCGAGCCTACCCCGACTGGAGGAATTCAGGAGGAGGAGCCAGATGAGTCGGCGTCTGGTCCGGATGCCTCCTGGAGACCTCCCAATTGAGGTGTTCCGCAGGCATGTCCAACTGGGAGAAGACCCCAAGGAAGCCCCCGAACACGCTGCGGAGACTGTGTCTCTCAGCTGGCCTGGGAACACTTTGGGATTTCTCTGGAAGAGCTCGACCAAGTGGTCGGGAAGAGGGAAGGGCCTCTGCTTTGGCTGCTGCCCCTGCGACCCGACCCCAGATAAGCTGTGGACAACGGATGGATGGATCGATGACCTGTTTGTGATCCCAACAGTCTTGTGTCGGTAATGACTTATTTAGCAAATTCTTCCGGCGGTCCTGTCAGTGTTGTGTGTTTTGCTGTACACTTTGGCTTCTCGGCAGTTCTTTCTGCCCAGGTTTTATTTTTCCTACCAACTTCTTCATTGGTGTTTTTTTTTTTCAACAATCTGTATCTTATTAGTCATCGTTTTCATTTTCTGTCAGAGGATGTCATCTCATTTCACATCCCGTCTCCTTTCATCTCCCCTCCCCCTCTATCGTCCCTCCTCCCCTCCCCCCTCCTGGGTCTCGCTGTCCTCGCTGCTGTCTCAGATGGAGGCTGCAGTGGTGGTGAGCCAGTCCACCCTCTCTCACTGTTCAGACGCATTCTGAAGGAGGACTACAGCGCCCACAATCCTCTACCGGCCACACACATTCTCTTGGACTGGCGTGCAAACCCACAGAACCCTGGGAGTCGCGGTCTTCGTAGAGACATATGTGTCATGACAGCCATCAGAGAGAGAGAAAGGTGAGTTCATCTGTTTATTTTCATCCTCATCCTCCATCTTTGCCTCGCAAGCCTTCCTCCCGCTGTCAGGTTGTGTGTGTGTGTGTGTGTGCGTGTGTGTGTGTGTGTGTGTGTGTATGTGTTGTGTATGTGTTGTGTGTGTGTGTGCGTGTATGTGTGTGTGTGTGTGTGTGTGCGCAGGCTTGTCTCTGCCTCCACCCTGTCTGACTTTGTGTTTACCGGCTGACACAAAAACAAAATGCAGCAGTGATAATGATTGTGACGGGGTGACGGTGAGATAAATATGGTGACGGCAATGATTTTGATGATGACCTGATCACTGACCTGCAACACTGCCTCAGTTTGCTGGCAAAACAGCCTGGACACTAACGTATTTTTCTACTTTCTGTCCAACTACAAACCAAAATAAGTTTCGTTGTGATTCTTCTTTTTTTTTTGGAAAGGTGCCACTCGCTTGGGTGTGGGACACGAGTAATTCTTGTGTCCCATCAGATTCATATGGCTTGCTGTTGCCATCATTGTTCCCATGTGGTATTTTCTTATGTCCAGCTGACATGATCGTGAAAAGTGATATATCGATCAGGGAAACCCCGTGTCCGGGTTGTCATGGTAACCACAACAGTAGGAGAAGAGCAAGCCGAAACTGTGTTGCAAACACATATGTGCGTATTTCCAAATAGATCTCTGCGCTAATGTGTTGTGATATCTCTCCCAAGTATGTTGGGTGGTGTCATGGCCAGTGATTTGCCCCTCTATGGAATTGTGTTGCTATGCTCTTTGAGCTTCCTGTTGCAGAACATTAAGAGATTGGGTGCTGGGGCAGCCAGTCCATCTTTCCAGCCTCCACTTCACCTCACACTGCTGATATTTTGATCAGGGAGTAAAAATACTGATTATCTTTATGCTAATTGTGTCGACATTAAGAGAGGCCTGCAAAATGTGCGGAAGAGACTTCCTGGTCTTTAAACAGCATCTTTCGTGTTCAATCTCCACAGAGATCGTTGAGAGGATGTCCACTGCCCCAGAAGAGAACGACAATGTGTTTGGTGAGTTTTCTTCAGTGCTTCATGTTTTATACATCTAGAGGTTGATTTAATGAGATTTGAGTCAAATAATCTATTCTTTTTAGGTTTAAGGAGTGATCGATGAGAATGTCAATCATTCTGTGCTTTCGCGATCAATATTTTGCAAGTGTGGAATTTTTTCATGGTCAGAAAGTAATTTGTCAGAAATTATTTATACATGAGCAAACCACATCTTAAACGTTGTGTCGTTAAATTGATCTGGCATTATCAGAAATAAAATAGCAATAAAGAGAGTTTTTGAAAAAAAAAACAACAAAAAAAAAACAGAAAAGCGTCCTGACATCAGCAAGGAGTTTGCTTAAATAAGAAGTAGTAAGGAGTGTCACAGAGGAAATACTTGATTGATTAAAATCTTTAAGAGAATCAATTGAAAATGTACAACTTATTAGCTGCATATTGCTGAAAAAAAGTATACAGATTAAAATTAAACATGTCAAGAAATGTGTATATAGTGCATATACGTCCATCACTGACAAAAAATGTTGATCATTTGAATAATTCTTTGGGGTCATTTCTACCAGGTCAAAAGTTGCATTCCATGTACCATTCAAAGAAAAAAATTTGGCCAAAAATTGAAAGATAATCACACCGAAATTTGTTAAAATACAGTTACAATAAAAAAAAAAAAATGAATCACCATAAAATAATGTCACAAATGGTTGTTTTTTAATATCAAAACAACACTTTTGAAGAAACAGTTGGGAAGAACATGACTTGCTGAATTCAAACATTAATGAACCAAAACTGTAAAGCACTCATTAAAATCCTGTGACCTTGCTTCAATGTATTTCCACTATTCCTCTCAGTTTTATTTTTGCATTCATAATGTCTTAATGTTCCTCTCGCTTCCCTCCTCTAATGGCAATTTTCGCTGCCATTAGAGCTTCCATGGCCCTCCCACACCCACCCGTCTCAGCTCTCCTCCCGAGTCGTCATCCTGTTTCTCCACTCCTCCTTTGTCTATATTGAATCTGTTTCCTCTCAGTGGCATGTTTCACCCCTTTAAGCCTCCTCTTCCTCCACCCACCACCTCCCCTCCTCTTAGGTTAGCTGTCCCCTGGGAAATAAAGTGAAGTCAGCCTGTGTGGGGGAGGCAAGCCGGATGTGTCCATGCAGTAAATCATGAGAGACTAAAAGTACAAGTCAATGCAAAAACTGGACATCAAATAAGTCGACAACAAAGCAAACAGAAAGAATGGATTGATCTTTACAAGTAACTACAGTACAGAATACATTTGCTTTTAAAAAATAAAAAAACAAGACGGCACAGAAGAACGCAAGGCACAAAGAAGAATGACACTAGAGTTCTTTAAAATCATGCATGGATGGGGATGAACCACAGATGGTGGTGGGGAGGTTAGCGGGGGAGGGGGCTGACCTGATGTTACATCCATAAATCTAATCAAACTGAGGAACTCATTTACGTGTAATGTTCGATGCTGACTCATCAATGAAGGCAGGATCAGTTGAGGTCCAAAATGAAGTCTGAATTATAATCTGCCGTGCTTTGTATGGAAGGTATGGCTCAGGTTTGTAAAGGTCCGACCTATCCGTCTACAAACATGAAAGGGCTCAGGAAGGAACGAGCAGCAATAAAGAACTGCATATGGAAAAGCGCAGCGCAGTCTATCAATGACAACAGCGTGGAGAGTGCGGAAGGACATCAGCCGAGCCAATCAGATGCGCAGAGGGCGATGACTAGGCTTTTGACTCATGTGGGCTGATATAATAAAAAGAGCTAGACGTTCCACCCTGCCTCATTTTAAGCTATGTTGGACTGATTTTCACCAGTTGTTTCTATGGAGTTTATATCAAATATTATACACCGCTTCAGTATTTAAAATTATTCATCATTTGTTCTTCAACAATGAGGCATACAAATATTATCATATAAAATGCACAAATATTTAAAGTTACATATCACGACCGCTGATTGATTTCATAAGCCATAAGCCTAATCCATCATATTGTATGGTCCAAAAACTGTTTTATCCAGTCACTCATAGTGATGAATGAGACGTTTTAAACGTGGTCTGAACTTATGCAGTGCTTCCATCCTGCCATGGCACCAACCAGGATGGCTCTCCTACCTGTCACACAACTGCTCAAGATACGGAGTCACATTTTTTTATGTTTTTTGAATGTAAATCATCAGAGAAATGTTTTTCTGACCGTTTCTGTAATTGTGTAACTGATAGTTTGTCAGAATTTAGCTGAAAGGTATCTCAAGCACAACATTCAAAGACCATTCTGGTAGATGATTGTTGGTATGGTATGATGCAGACCTGAATGAGGCGATCCCTGAGACTGAGCTGCTGGACAATAGCATCCAGAAAGGCCGCGCCCAGCTGTCCATCAAGACCCGGAGGCAACGTCCCTCCAGGTCCCGTTACCGTGACAGCGTCAGCTCGACAGAGGGGGACGACAGTCTGGATAGGAAGGTCAGACGGGGGAGATGATCTCACAGTTTGTGCAACAGGCGGGTGGTCTTCTTGTCTTGAGGGCAGGGCGTGCCGGGCTCTGGCAGCTTTTTCAACGTTTTTTGTTTTTTGTTTTAACAAAGAAAGTCACCGGTTTCAGTTGGAAAAGTCCTACCCTAACGGCACCCGATCGAACGAGTCGCGATCGGCCGGGGCTACCATTGGCCGACAATATCATCGAGATCCCAACAAACGTGTTCCTTTTCCATGAAAGATTCACGATGTGTGTGTGTTACTCACTTTATGAATAACATCCAGGACGTCAAACCCTCTCGGCAGTGGCTGTCACATCTACAAAGATGCTTTTGCTGCAGCATACATTGCCCCTCCTTGGTCATTTCGGCCAGACTTTGTATTAAACCCACCTTACTTAAGATACCTGTCTGTCATTTTTCGCTTTAGGTAATGAAAAGGGAGTGAGACAAATAAAAGTTTAATGAAGAACTACATGAAACTCTTGGCAAATTGGTCTGAGACCTGCTCCAATGCTGTGGATTTTTTTAACATACTGTTCAAATGTCTACATCATAACTATTTTGAGATTTGCATGTGTGATATCAGTAGCATAATTCTTTTGTTGAGAGCCTCATATGTCCTTTTTCAAAAATTGGCATTTGTTTCACACTGGTTTCATTCATCTTCTTCTGGCAAGGCTGATGTTACATGTTGTCTCAGACCCTTCCCTTACCAATTAAGATGAAGTGCCGTTTACACAATCAGTGTGTTTCCCATTTTTAACAAGAGCTGAACATGTGAATGTAAGGCATGAGATATACATCCTTCTTAAGAGTATATTCTGTGTGTGTGTGTGTGTGTGTGTGCGTGTGTGTGTGCGTGTGTGTGTGTCACGCACCAGGACAGTGTGTCAACCTCAGCCCGTTCTCCTCTCCACCTGGCCATGCGTGGGTCATCCCCCTCTCCTGATTCGCTACTTTCAACTCGAAACCCACCCTTCTCCTTTGACACGTCATTGGTGAGACTGATTCAAAGCAAAGAGTAGCAACGTGAAAGATGGAAAACTGACAGAAATTTCCAACTAAATTTACTTCCACAGGTGCGTCGCTCCCCAGAAGACGGAGGAATTTCATTGGGCACCCCCCCACGGGGGCGGTACCACCAATTGACTAACGCCACGTCACAGGAAGCTCTGGTGATGCCCAGCAGGTCCCCAACTAAATCCTTCCCGTCCCCCGAAGACTCGCCAGTTTATTTTAGGAGGAACAAGAGGCCAGACAGCGAAGGTAGGGGAACTTTTATACATCACATCTGGGTGGTTGTTCCTTCGAGTTCGTCCCTTTAAGGGGATTATGATGTCAGTGTATAGCACAGTGGTGCAGTGGTCAGCACCTCCTCCTCACAGCAAGAAGGTCCCTGCTTTGGTTCCAACAGGGGGCTGTTCAGTATGGAGTTTGCATTTTCTTCCTGTGTCCTTCCAGCTTCCACCAACAGTCCAGAAACATGCATCAGGTTAATTGGCGACCCTAAACTGCCCAGACTTGAGTGAGTGAGTCGTTGTCGTCTCTCTACGCGATCGACCGGCGACCGGTCCAGGGTTTACCCCACCTCTCACCCAACGGCAGCCGGAATAGGCTCCAGTCCCTCACAACCTAGCTTTTGAAAATGAATGAATGATGTCACCAACAACAGTTTATACTGTAGAAACCTCATGTATCTGCAACTTTATTAATGTAGTGTTTCCCAAATAATGACCAGACAGTGGTCCAGTGGTTAGCGCCGCTGCCTCTCAGCAAGAAGGTTCTTGATTTGATCCCAATAGTGGCCTTTCTTTGTACATTTTCTGCCACGTCTGTTTGGTTTCCTCCGGGTTCTCAGGTTTCCTCCTACAATCTGGAGGTTAATTGAAGACCTGCCCAGAGGTGTGAATGGGCTTGTAAATCGTATATCTCTGTGACCGCCTGCCTTTCAGTTCAGACTGGCTTCAATGACCTCTTCAATGACAACCGGGATTGGCTCCGGTCTAATCACGACACTGAGTGCAGGAAAAACGGTATAGACAATGAATAAATGAATGAATGACACCCCAATGTTTAAAGAACCTTACGATGCTACATTCTTTACACCTGGACAAAGGCCCTTGGTTGGTGAAATTCGCTGAAGAGCCAAGCTGGAACATACTGTACGAAGAGGTCACTGAGAGAACGTAAACAGATGCACTTGCAGGACCAAAAGTGGACATCTCAGCAATATTACCTAACATTCTGTTACAAAAGGTCTAGAATGTGGTTTTGACGGCGTCTACATGGTTTCTGTGTATTAGTTCTTATGTCTGATTCAAGTCGGGATTCAAGTCCCGCAGACCCAAGCAGCCCCACCGTCATCTTCGACAAGAAAACCAAGAGACGTTTCCTGGATCTGGGGTAAGGCACAGTTGATCTCTGATGCTCAGAGGAAGCTGTACTTTTTCTCTGAATACCTTGTTCTGCATGAACAAACTATAAGCAGTGAGAGTGAAACTTGGTCCTTCAGGGTGACGCTGAGGCGCTCATACATCCGGGTGAAGAAGGATAAGTCCAACAGACTTTCAGTGGGAAGCAGGTGAGTAGTCCCTTGATGATCTCTTGCAGTCCCATGACTCTGTGACCTCTGACCTCTTTCTGCTTCACAGGGACCCCTCCGAGAGCCCATCCCGGTCTGCTGGATCCTTTGTCCCTTTCTCCTGGTTCACTGACAACAGGGGCTCACTGCCCTCCTCTGGTACTCCACCCTGCTCCCCCAAAATCCCTCCACTTGGCTCCACGAGACCTTGCAAGTCTCACTCACAGGTACAGAAGTATCCATAACCATCAGGTAATAGTATTGCTATTAACCATTCTGGATGTGAAACAGAGAAGTTCAAGGTGGAGGTGGGACTTCATCAGGGATCAGCTCTGAGCCCCTTCTTGTTTGAGGTGGTGATGGACAGGCTGACAGATGAGGTCAGACAGGAATCTCCATGGACCATGATGTTTGCAGATGACATTGCGATCTGCGGTGAGAGCAGGGAACAGGTTGAGGAACATCTTGAGAGGTGGAGGTTTGCTCTGGAAAGGAGAGGAATGAAGGTTCGTCGCAGCAAGACAGAATATATGTGTGTGAATGAGAGGAACCCGGGTGGAACGCTGAGGCTACAGGGAGTGGAGATCAAGAAGCTGGAGGATTTCAGGTACTTAGGGTCAACGGTCCAGAACAACGGAGAGTGTGGAAAAGAGGTTAAGAAACGGGTTCAAGCAGGTTGGAATGGGTGGAGAAACGTTTCAGGGGTTCTTTGTGATAGAAGAACATCATCTAGAATGAAAGGAAAGGTTTACAAGACAGTGGTGAGACCAGAGATGATGGATGGTTTGGAGACAGTGACACTGAACAAAAGACAGGAGGCAGAGCTGGAGGTAGCAGAGATGAAGATGTTGAGGTTCTCTTTAGGAGTGACCAGGATGGAGAGGATCAGGAATGAGTCCATCAGAGGGACAGCTCATGTTAGATGTTTTGGAGAGAAGGTCAGAGAAGCCAGACTGAGATGGTTGGGTCATGGACAGAGGAGGGATAGGGACTATATTGGTAGACGGATGCTGGAATTGGAGATGCCAGGCAGGAGGTCTAGAGGAAGACCGAAGAGAAGGTTTATGGACGTAGTGAGAGAAGATATGAAGGTAGTTGGCGTGAGAGAG
>CAAKHD010012096.1:2785-33631 GCA_901007705.1 Fistularia tabacaria
AAAAAAAAAAAAAAAAAAAAAAAAAAAAAAAAAAAAAAAAAAAAAAAAAATTGGGGGGGGGGGGGGGGGGGGGGGGGCGGTCTTGTTTTACAATCAACAGAATGTCTAATTTTGGAGCATCATCTCAACACCAAGTGCAACACCTTTTCAAATTTAGGCTAAGTTTGGCTGGGATGACCGTCCAACAGGACTGAATTTTTAACCTTGGACCAAACAGGGAAACTGAGCTACATCAATATCTAAAAAGTGCAAAAGGAATTAAATACACTATTAGCATTTGTAAAAATGTAAAATTACAACTAAAAACTACAACTTTAGCTGTCGGCATATTGTTTTTCAGAAGACATTCTGGGTACAACAAACCGTAAAAATTTTGGACTGAAATTTTACTGGTGTCGAGTTAGATGTGTTTTTGATGAGGTCAGTGACCATGACATGTCAGGTTATATCAAGATTATACGAAACGGTTCCCTCTATTGCCATTATATCCACCATTTCTGTAGATCACGAAGTATTTAACCAATCACAATTAAGTCAACTTTGTGATGACACTGTAAACACAAGTTTCTTATTTTATATATATATATATATATATATATATATATATAAATAAAGTAGCTCTATCATGTTTCATATGGTAAAATAATACAATTTCACAAGAGTTCAAAATTCCGTCCGTCCATAGGAACCTTATGTTCTTATTGATTCCATTTTTTGTCATTAAAAAGCCTTTTACAAATGTGAAGAAGCACCTTGTCTCATTCTGACACGGCGAATGTATTTCTCCCCAAGGAAATTCCTGATCTCCACCATAGTTCCACTCTCCTGAATCACAACGTTGATGGGGAAATGGGCGTATACAGAACGCATTTTGTATCTGAAACCCTGCAGTGAGGCAAAAACAGACATGAACCCTGTAACACGTGATTACAATACTAATTTTCAAGAAACTGCCCACAGGAGTCACAGCTATGATTTGTATTGATTGTAGTGGAATTGATTAAAATTTATGAACAAGCCAACCAACAAATGTATAGAAAATGAAAATGTTTAGGTTGTGTCATCAATGTATGCCACACGATGCAATAAATTCTTCATTAAATTACTACTTTATTATGTAATGGCAGCAGTCTCTGTTCATCAGGTGACAGAACTGAAATTACTTTAGTATAATTAAGACCAAATCCAGGTACTCATTTTGAAGTGTATTTCTACTCACCCTTAAGCAATTCTACTGCCAAGCAAATTGTGATGTCTGAATTTCTTCATTATTTTATTTTCTAATTTCACAGTGCTAAAAATCCATTAGAAGATAAATCCATTTTGCGAAACTTATTTTTAGCCATCAAATTCCTTTTCACTCTCCATCATGTCTATTATCATGACTCCACTTCTAATTTGGGGTCAGACATGTCGAATACTGGATACAGACATTGCTAACTCTCAATACTGACCATGCCTAATTAGGCATGATCATCAATATAATGCAAAATTGAAAAATTGTTAAGTGCTCCCTGATGTGGTTTTGTAACCATCATTTGCTTAAGACTGACGCCTCACTACCATAACAAAATACAAAATAGGTCAAGCATCGAGCCCTCCTCCTGACCTGCTATATCAAGTGTCAACCATCGATATTTAGTCCGCAGGAACTCAACGTTAGCAAACTGCAAATAACCAATAACAAATACCCCTCTAAAAGGCGAATTTCACCAAAGATCATCAGTCAAGCTTAAGATTTAAATCCATAATCTCACCAAAGTGACGCCCTTGATCATGTTCTGGACATGACTGCAGATAGTGCGGACTGTGGCCAGCTCCTTCCTGTTACCCCACCATTTGTCCACACGCAGCTGAAGGGGACAATACAATGGCTCTATAACAATGATACTTGGTTTGATATTTCTAAACAAATCTATCCATTGAGATTGTCAAACTTTCAAGTTATTAAGCAGCCTTACTACATATGATATATTTGGATCATCTAAAAACAATCGTGTCAGGCACTTAGAAACACCTGTTCCAACATTAAGACAATGGAATCTGAACATTCACCTAGACATACTGTGTATTTTTTTTTGGGGGGGGGCGATATTGTTTTGGCTAAGTAGGTGCACATCATTAGTAATGTAAGGGAATTTGGCTTAAAAGGTTAAAAAGTCCATCGAAAGAATATACGACTACTGTAATATTTACTTAACACAAAAAAACAAACTGAATACGACAGACCACCAATGGCTGAATTCAAACAGTGCATTGTTTTATCTTCAGATAACATGAAAAGCAATGATTAATCAACACAGAGGCTGATTTCCTGGAGGTGCTTCTCTCTTCAGCATGTACAGCTATGCTCTTAAGCTGTTCAGTACCTTCTTTTGTTTTTTGCCCAGCAGACTAAGCTCCAGGTTGATGTGGTTGAACTCTCTGACCAGTTTGCCACGAGGCCCCTTAACTATAACTGTCCGCCCCTTCAGCTTGACCTCGACTGCAGGCAGCAAGAAAAAAGGGTCAAACATATTTCACCAGTTACAGGTTTGTATTCATATTCTGAGAATAAGGGTCGGATTCTCACCATTGTCGGGGATATCGACAGTCTGGCTGCTGAGAATGGTCTTCATTCTGGAATATAAGGGGGTGGTTGTAACATGATGGGGGAACTTGTAGATCGTGCATAAAAAGCACATAACTAACCAATTCATCACGTCAGTTTACAAGATTCAACAAAAAAACTTCTGGCAAGAAATTATAAGCCTGTGCAAAATTAGTGTTTGCCTCACTAATATTTTAATTGCTTCACTGTTTAGATGCAATTGGGCACATATTCGTGGTAGGAGCTCATTGCATGTATTGAGACTAGCATTAACATCCAAGCTAACGCTAAGCGGTGTCAAGTACGGGGTTTGTCCCAATAATGTGATGGAAAATAATGGAACATGGCAGTATCAACTATATATTAAGCAGAGAAATAGTTGCTGTATTTTGTAAAAACTAAACGTGTATAATTGACTGTGGCCCTCCGAGCCAACGAAGCTGCCATTGCGGCCTCACTGGAACATCCCGAGCAATGAATAAACAACGAAGTTATAGTTTCCGTCATCGAGCTTTTGAAGGATAAAATATACAGACGGGTGTGTAGAAGACATCATATTCTGTGTGTTATAGTTACTACTAAACAAATAAAATGCTAAGTGACACAGATGAATGAAGATAGAGTCAGGAGGAAGAAATTTTGGCCTAGCCTCACCTCGCCGATAGCAGAGGAAAAAGGGGGAAGAGACGACGTCACGACCAAGATGTAGCGTACGTAAGTGCCGTCATCAGGCATGATAAATCAAAGGCCGACCCAACCATGGCTGTTGTTTTCAAGACCTTGGGCCGAGATAGTAACCTGAATATGCATATATGCCGCGATTAAATGTTAATTTAAAGAAAATAAGTGTCCAATACTAATTTTTAATATACTAATATTATACTAATATTTCGATATTTTAGAGGTCGATCATTGGCACACGTAGTGCGTGTTTTTTTAACATAATCTCACATCCCATCGTATTTGACGTATGGATATAGACTATATTTATATATTTCATATTCATACATAAATATAAAGGAACAAAAAAACCATATAACAATTTCTGAAATTCAAAAAAAAAACAACTGCCAATTTTCTTTCTGTTGTGACGTTTTTACAGGGTATTGTTGCCACCTTAATTCACTATTTAGGCAAAAATAGTCGATCACCGAATCTGGTTTCCAATGGCCGTTGCCTGCTAGCAAATGCCATGGCGTTTAAGCAAACTTGTGTTATTGGCCGTTTTACCAGAAACCAGCTGTTGTGGATTCACAGTTCGGGTCTGCATGTCAGTATTTCCCTTCTTATAGTTCGGCTGGGTCATTTATTTTTGTATATGTACATGTGTAAGTTTATAACAGACACAGGTAAAGGTCGCGATCGGTCGAGATAACTAACGTTTGTTGAGTAACGCAGTCCGGGCGTCCAGATAGCTATGCTCCAAAACGAACTCCCCGAATTTCCTTCATTAGACTGTTGTCCTTCTCAGCAGAACTGTCTCTGTGTTTTGGTGTTACTTATACGACTGACCTAATTGGAGTTCTTCCTCAGAAGGCTTCCACTGGCAGCCTGTCCACGGTGGCCAAGTCCTCCCCAAACCGCACCGAGTGGAAGAAAGAGGTGGTGAGTGACGACGGTCCCGACCTGCAGGACTTCATTTCCGGGGATTTGTCCGAAAAAAGCAACTGGGAACAGTACAAAGGCAACCTGAAAAGGCAGAGGGGCGAGAGGTTTGTAGGATGCCTCAAACATCCTTCATGAATATTTCATTCTTTTCAAGGATCAGACCAGATAGACCCCTCACTTCTTGCTGTTATCAGTGTTTCCCAAACCGTTTTAAGATGAAGCACATTCGCTCCAAATAATCTAACAGCTTGTGTTAGTATTAGTTTATAAGTTGATGAAATCCACTGATTCCTTACCGTCCTAGAAAGGTCTGTCAACCCTGCCTCTATCACACTCCTGCTTTCTATCACTGTCCATCTTTCTTGCTCTCTCTCTCATTCCCCCAACTGGTTGAGGCAGAAGGCTGCTCATGTTGAGCTGGGACCTGTCCAAGGTTTCTGCCCAGTGAAGGGCGTTTTTTCCTGTCCGCTGGCACCAAGTACTTGCGTGTGGGGAACAATGGGTTTCTCTAAATCATTTTAAAGAGTGTGGTCCAGACCTACTCTAACATGGAAACTACAAACTGTTGTGATTTGGCGCTATATCAAAAAAATCTGACCTGACTTGTTTGACAACACACAAACGTGTAGTGAAAATAGATGCATGAGGTTTTTTGATGTAGAAAATGAATTACAATTTTTGATTATGCTTACCTGTATACCACTCTGGTGGATTGGGTTGATATAATGTATGAGTAGGTTTTCTATTTATTTGTGGTTTAATTGATAAGTTCAGTAAATCACTGGAGTTCAATTGATGCTCTGCGGTTTTGGCATCAAGCCACTGGGTTGCCCTGGCTTCTCCATCAACCGGCTGTGCTGTGTATCGCAACAGGCTGCGGCTTCCCCCATGGCTGAAGACAGAGATCCCCATTGGAAAGAACTACAACAAGCTCAAGAACACATTAAGGAACCTCAACCTCCATACAGTAAGTTGGATGGTGTTTGTGTCCGTAACGGTGGGATATTTTTGCTGTGCTATTTTCCATACATCTAATTTGCTCTGTAGGTTTCCATATTCTGCAGTTCTACATTTTTCTTCCAAACACCTCAGAAATGGTTGCAAACTTGAAAAGATTTTGGGCATTTTTTAGCAGTTTTTGTTATTATTTAGCAAACCACATGATAAAACAAAGACATTTCTGTATACTAGATAGAGGCTGTGTTCAACGATTATGTGGAAATGTTACTTTGGGAGACCTTATGTAACAAACAATAGCTTGAAAAAAAAAAGTGAGCATTTATGTTGTAAAACATGCATACTGTGAAAGTCATATTCTTTTAAAGATACTCTTCCTTTGACTGTCATGTAAGGCATTTATTAAAATTTTAGCAATTGCCGTATGGCCAAGTGCCTTATCCCAATCAACGTAGGTACAATTCTATAATGGGATAAGGTGGAGGTGGGAGTGCGCCAAGGATCAGCTCTGAGCTCCTTCTTGTTTTCAGTGGCGAAGGACAGGCTGACAGATGAGGTTAGACAGGAATCATCATGGACTATGATGTTTGCAGATGACATTGTGGTCTGTCATGACAGCAGGGAGGAGAAGGAGGAAAATCGCTAGAGGAGGTATGGTATGCCCTGGAAATGAGTCCATACATGTCAGGTGTTTTGTAGCTAGAGTCTGAGAGGCTGGACTGAGATGGTTTGGACATGTACAGGAGGGGTAGTGAATGTATTGGTAGATGGATGCAGAGGTTGGAACAGCCCGGTGGGAGGACTAGAGGAAGACTGAAGACAATATGGAGGCGTGAAAGAGGAAATGAAGTTAGTGTGTGTGAGAGGAGAAGATACAGAGAATACGGTTAGTTGAGGGAAGATGTTTCGCTGTGGTGACCCCTGAAGGGAGCAGCTGAAAGGAGAAGAGGGTATATCAGAGATACCTCAGCCTATGATTTGTACAGATTGACAGGCATATGCTTGTTTGGTTTGGACGCACATCACATTATACCATATTATTTCGAAGATAGGAAATCAGCTGGCCTGGTGCCATTTTTTCTTTTTACAGCCAATTTGAATTTAGGATACATTGACATACTTGCATGAAAAGAAAAAGGTGTCCAATACAGTGAACAACTGCTCAATAAGAGGCAGTACACAGAAACAAATGATTTCTTACTGAACCAGCTGACATTTGGTACTTTTGCTTGTCCTTTGAATTCAAGTATCCCTTTTTTGCGCCATATAATGAAGTAAATATGCAAAAAAAAGTAAATCTGAAAAATTTGTATCTGATTAGGTATGTGAGGAGGCCAGGTGTCCTAACATCGGGGAGTGCTGGGGAGGAGGAGAGTATTCAACAGCTACAGCCACCATCATGGTGAGTCTCTCCAAGTTGTAAAAAAGCATCCGAATTTTTCTGCAAAATCGCATGTTGCAACCCAAGTTGATATGCAGTATCTACTATATCTATATTGATCAAATGGACTTGTTGAGAACTGGAAGGAAATCAAGTATTTACCAGGCATGAAACCTTTTCCGTTTCACATTCACTTTTTTTTAATTGGGTAATCAAACCTATTGGAATGTATAATTATTTATCAGTGTTAGACTCTTAGAACATATTTTGACAGTCTACTTTATTCCAATCTCATGGCATTGAGTTTTCCTCTTTTTTTGTGGTGAAAAGCTGATGGGAGATACATGCACCCGCGGTTGCCGGTTCTGCTCTGTGAAGACAGCGCGCGCACCCCCACCCTTGGACCCCGACGAGCCATACAACACAGCCGAAGCCATCGCGGCCTGGGGGCTGGACTACGTTGTTCTCACCTCCGTTGACAGAGACGGTAAACTGGCACTGGATTCTTAGCTGGAGAAGGACCCTCTCAGAAATGCCATCTGAGCTGTTAGCTTCAAAACATTCACATTTAATAGCCACAAAGGCATCAAAGATGTTTTTCAAAAGTGACGTTACTCTTATTAACATAATCATTTTAGTGTCTAGGGTGTCTTTTATTAATATTTCCTCCTGATTGACAGGATTTAACACATGAAATTGTATGGTATCTGTTGTCAAGTTTGTTCAATTTAGTGCTTTATTTTTTACAGATATTGCTGACGGGGGTTCGGAACACTTTGCCAAGACTGTTTCTCACCTCAAGGAGAGGTAAACTCCCGTCTCTAGCTTCTCAAACAGGCCTTCAGCATTGAAGTTAAAGATTAAGCTCATTTGTCACTATCTCAATAAACGCTGGAAGAATTCCCTAATCGCCTGTCTAAAAGAGGACCACGAACTTGAGCATCCTTGAAGATGTGAATTTGTTCTTTCCATGTTTACCACGTTCCAATTCAGTTTTTTACTCTTTGTTTGTCATTTGTTTGATGGTACAGATGAATTCAGGAAGACATCGTTTTTACCTTTGCTATGCAAACTCGATGTTTGAAATCTCACTTCTTTAGTGTCTTTCAAAAGATCCTGCTTAAGTAAACACACCTGTTCTTCATTCTCTGAACACATGGAATTTGTGCAATTGTTTCCATCATTCAGGAACCCTCAGATTCTAGTTGAATGCCTGACCCCTGACTTCCGTGGTGATCTAGCCGCCGTGGAGAAGATAGCCCTATCAGGGCTGGATGTCTATGCACACAATGTGGAGACTGTTCGTGAACTGCAAAGGTGCCTTAAGTGTTTAAATAGCCGCAGTCTCCCCTGGGCTCTGGGCTCCTGTAAATGCAAACCCAATCATTAAACTGGTCTGTATCATGGTCAATGCTTTTGCTCTCAAAATGATTTGCTTCCTATGGTTTGATATGCATTTTGGAGGTGTATCTCATTTTTGTAATCTGTGCACTGTACCTTGTTTGAAATCAGGATATTTATTTTATTTGTTAAACAGCGTTTATTAGTTTCCATCTATTCCTATATAAGTCAGTTTGTCAGCATTTTTCGGTCTTCATTTAGTTCATATTTGTTTAAACGTCTCATGTACAGGACAATGTTCCTCCTTATGGCCAGCAGGTGATAGTAAAGGGCAAGTGTGCGCAGATACTTGCCAACTCATAATATTCCCCACTGACTCTTACCATTATTATTTAAATCTTGCGTATTTTCTTTTGAGTTTTTCATCCTTGTGATTATTCAGGTCTGTTCCTACCTTTTTTCAGGCACGTTCGGGACCCCAGAGCAAACTTTGACCAGTCTCTGAGTGTTCTGAAGCATGCTAAAAAGGTCAAATCCACGCTTCTGACCAAGACATCCATCATGCTGGGACTGGGAGAGACCGACCAACAAATATTCAATACCCTGACAGGTGTGCACACTCACTACTTACGCATCGCCACATTGACTGCCTTGATATCAAACAAAAATAACACTTTTCTGATATTTCAGAGCTTCGAGATGCAGAAGTGGACTGCCTAACACTGGGACAGTACATGCAACCCACTAAACGCCACCTTAAGGTAAGAACATTACAAATCACACTGAAACATTTATTTGTCAAGGCACTATTGAACTCTGCGTTTGGGTTAAGGTGGAAGAATACATCACTCCAGAAAAGTTTGCACACTGGGAGAAAGTTGGGAATGACATGGGGTTTGTTTACACCGCCAGTGGGCCACTGGTTCGATCGTCTTACAAAGCAGGTGAGGAAATCAATGGTTAAGACCTAGTACTTAGGTCCACCCTGAGAGATCTAATGGCGTGCTAACATCTTATGGACATGAGTTTTTTTGCGAACCATTAATCATATAATTGTATTTTTCCATAGGCGAGTTCTTCCTGAAAAATCTCTTAAAGAAGAAAAAGGCAGAGGGTGCTACATCAGAGTAAACCCAGTGGCAGTTAAGAGGCTCCCCTATTTTCCTATCCAGACTCCACCAATAACTACATATTTACTGCCACCAATATAATAAACTTCACTATACTGCTTTTTTTGTAAGCAATAGCACCGCAAATACATCCAAGTGAATCCAAGTTTAATCACTGTAGCTTCAAGAAATGCGGGTAGAATTTGAACACAGGGACCATTTTGTTTTTCTCAGATGTGTCCTTTGTTACAAACAATGGTGAAGGCCCGATAAGACACATAGGTGTAAACCTTCCAGAAGAAAATACAACCAAATGAGGTTGTAGTTGGAATTTGCCCCGTTTTATCCCTTAGGGGCCCCTATCAGAGTCGCTCAACACCTTCTTTTCAGGGACACTTGGCTTCAAGAGAAACTGCTGATCTTAAGCCAAAGCAATTTTTGCGAGCACTTTGATGTCAACTACTTCAGAGTTGATCTGATGAAGATTTGTATTTTCCTTCGTTCCCCTCTCGTGCTTGTGAAGTCTTTGAGGTGAAATTAAGGGAAAAACACATTTTTTTTCCAGTTTATAGCTCCTTTAAAATGATTCAATCAAATCAGAAAACTATGTCTCTGCTCACTTTATGACTGACACGAAGAGGTAACTTAAATATTTTACTAGATAATTTAGTTTGAACTCTGAAGAATATTTTGTTGTTCAAGGAATACAGTGTAAACTTGATGAATTTGTATTTCAGAATAAAAGATATTAAGGCTTGATTGTTAATCATTTCCTGTTTGGCATAATTGGTGAAGAAATAAGCAAAAACTAAGGACAATAAGAACCTTTTATTGCATTGGCCCTTTCAGTAAACATTTACAGATACAGAAGACGTACCAATTAACCTACAGTAATGTGATTTATAAAAACTATTTTTAAAAATAGTAAAAAATTTTAGCAGTTAAAGTAGTATAAGAGGTATAGTAATATAGAAGGCTCACTGTCATGGCATTCCTTTGACAGTGCATGTAGAACTGGAGGAATGTTTTGGAAATGTGAGTTTCAGACTTTGGCTTTCTTGGCAGGAGGCTCACTGGCGTGGATGCGGGAACACACAGCAGCTGGGGTGTAGGGAATTCGAGTTGCGGCCACTTTTTTACCAATCGTCTCAATCTGCAGTCAGGAAAAACAACATGATAGACCTTGAGACTTGGCCAATGAGTTGATCAAAACCCATGACAATCAATTAAAAATGATCTGTCCATGACCAATACTACTACTATTCTTCAAGTAAAACTATCTGCTCACCTGGAAGCCAATGTTCTGCAGGTCTGCATGGAGGTGGTCCAGAACTCTGCGACCATCAAAAATGAATGCTGGCTTCAGCATTTTCTTGTATATTCTTTCATAATCCAGTTCCTGTGATGTAATGACAGGGATGTAATTAATCTTTGGAATCTTTGTCTGAGATGATACCGTTGATGATCTTGTCGCTGTTACATGAATTGTTACCTTAAACATGTCCCACTCAGTGCAGATGACCAGTGCATGTGCACTCTGGCAAGCTTCATAAGGGTCTGAGGTCACAGTCACGAGCTCGGACACTGTCAAAAAAAAAAAAAAAAAAAATCAGATGTTTTTTGATGACGGTCACAGTTGTTCAAGCAAGGATTGTATTTTTTGTTCTTTGATGCCACAACACTTTCAAATAACAGCTAAACTCATTGCATTCAAATCATTGTAACGCAATAAGTAATTATCATTTCATTATCAAAAAACATTTTAGAAGAATGTCAAAACTCATGCTTTGACACTGACATTTGCAAGAAGTGGAAACTTTTGTTAAGTGCTCCTGATGTACATGTAATAATAATGATAATACATTTTATTTTTAATGCACTTCATGTTTGCATCATTTTCAAGTAATGTATATTTGGAGTCCAGGGATAATTTAGCATACAGATAGTCAATTTTCTGACAAATTCGGTAGGTGAGTAAAGGTTGAGAAAAGGACCACTTTTAGTGTGTCTGGGTAGGTTAAGATTAAGTTTCATTGTATTGAGCCACATGCCGTACTATCGAATGGTTTTCTGTAAAGTCATTGACCATTCACTTGCACTAAGTATTAAATTATCTGAGTTTTAAACTATTTTCCAATCTGTTAGCTGGCAAGATATAGTTGTAGCTGCTGTATGACCACATCTTTAGAAGCAAACTTCAGAGTCCACAGGAATACATACAGCATATCAGCTTATTGTAGTTTCAGTGTAAAATTAATACACACAACCAAACAGACCTCTTTCTGGATTGTCTTCAGAAATGCTGGGCTGAGAGAGGTCATGAATTATTTGTTCCTGAACAACCTTGGGGTCATAGATAAACAGCTTGGCTCCTTCATCCATCAGATACTTGGAGATGTAGATACTGGATGACTCTCTGCAACACAGTAACTCAGAGTCAGTGTCCATTCTGGGTGATAGTTCACTGAAGTACACTGGAAGGTGTATATAAAGAATGACAAAGGGTGTATGTTTTGTGCAACGTTAATAGATAATGTCTGAAAGGGCTCTTGAGGATTTTTGTACAATGTAAGGTTTATGATTAACGTGAAAACTGTTTTAAGGCAAGTCATTGGAGAGGGAGACACGTCTACAGGGGTGTGAGATCTTATGGAATAACAACCTGAGAAAGAGCTGACCTTGTGTCACCAGTGTCTTTTTTGAAGGAGAAGCCCAACAGAGCAATTTTCTTGCCAGTGACCGTGTTAAAGAGACAGTCGATGATCCTGCAGGCGAACCGCCGCCTCTGGTACTCATTCATGTCGATGACCTGAGGAAACGGCAAGGAGAGTAAGATGCACAGGGCAGTGATGCCTCTGCAAAAGATGAAATACATGTTGTTGCCTGTCACCTGCTGCCAGTATGAGGCCACCTCTGGCAGGTTGAGGGCTTCACAAAGATAAACCAGATTCAATACATCCTTCTGGAAACAGCTTCCACCAAACCCTGGTCAAGGAGTTAGAGAGACAGGCACTTTGAAGTCATGTAGAACATAAGATTTTCATTCAAAATATCTCAGCAACACAGGAACTAAGTACAAAGACAGCAAAAGACAGTAAATCATCGCACTTAACAAATTCTTTAAAGAAAAAATATGCAAATAATGGCAGCATTTGTCTTGTTCTTGTGATCCAATGCAAATCAGTATGTATTATTGTGATCATGGCAGTATCTGCTGTGCTAACATTCCAGGCAGCTTCATTGCAAATAACTTAACTATTATTTAAAAAGGTTTGATACAGGCATTCATAGTTACAAGGAGTTAAGTTTTGGTTCAACCCTACCTGTCATGGTGAATGTTTAATCTTAATATTGTCATGTTCTGTCGTTTATTATGTTCCTTGATTTTTTTTTTTCATTTTTATCTCTTTTGGTTTTGTCTTTGGAAAGCACCCACAGCGCTGTGTAAAATAAAGTTACATTCTAAGACACTTCTTACCCACACTGGCTTTGAGGAACTTGCTGCCTATTCTCTGGTCCATGCCAATTGCCTTGGCAACTTCTTCCACATCAGCCCCCGTCGCCTCACACAAAGCACTTATACTGTTAATGCTGCTAATTCTCTGGGCAAGGAATGCATTGGCAGCCTACAAAAAAAGTATATTTTTAGATTAAAAAACTAAAATATAACACATGAACTAAGCTAAAAAATATTGATATGGAGTGAAAAATCTTATCCAAACCATTTATTGGTCAAATCAATAGAAATGCACACGTCTGATGTTCTTAATTTTTCAGTAGGCTATTTAACAGTTTTTTTTATTCATTATGTTATATTTTATGTTCAAGTGTTTTAGACGTTATTACACACACCAGTTTAGACAGCTCGGACGACCACGTATTGGTGGTGATGATTCGTGCCTTAGGAACCCAGTGTTCATACACAGCACACAGTGCTCGGATTGCCCTTTGACCCTCTGTTGTCTCGTCCCCGCCAATCAGGACGCGGTCTGGCTCCTTCAGGTCCCGTACAGCTGTTCCTTCAGCAAGGAATTCGGGGTTGGACAACACCTGAAGCAAAATTTCATCTTTAGAAGAGCACTGATCAGACATTCAAGCTTCTCCAATAATACCCACTTGTAGGTTGAGGCTGGGTTTGGTGTTTGCATCAAATATCCGTCTAATACTTTCAGCAGCTCGCACTGGGACAGTACTTTTCTCTGTGACAATCTTGTATCCATCAGACACCTCCACAATCCGTCGAGCACACGCTTCGATGAACTTGAGGTCAGCTGCACGGCCCTTTCCCATGCCATATGTCTTGGTCGGGGTGTTAACCTTGATTAAGGGTACAACAAAATACTGATGTGATATTGTTTGGATATTTCCATGGCAAACTAAAAAGCAGAAAACGTGTCCGTCATGATGAATTGTATGACCAGGGGTGACAGAAAGACTCACAGAGATAAAAACAAGGTCTGCATCCCTGATGGCTGAGTCAATGTCTGTTGAGAAAAACAAATTTTTCCCTCTGCATGATTCGACTACGTCTTTCAGCCCTGGCTGTGGGTGGAGAGTAAAAGAAAGAGCATTATTAAAGAATGTGAAGAAATGCAGCCCAATAGAAATGCACTGTATAAAAAGGAGAACACAATGACTTGTCAT
This sequence comes from Fistularia tabacaria, assembly GCA_901007705.1. Classification (NCBI taxonomy): domain Eukaryota; kingdom Metazoa; phylum Chordata; class Actinopteri; order Syngnathiformes; family Fistulariidae; genus Fistularia; species Fistularia tabacaria. The sequence continues at coordinate 16,416 of CAAKHD010012096.1, forward strand.
TACTAACTGGCCTTCCCATCAGTCATCCTGATGATGTCACAACTTGTAGCTACAGTTGACATGGAGAAGATGAAAAACAATGAACCATCTGCAAGTATTTTACATGTTGTTTGACCCTTGGTGAAGCTTTTTTTTTCTTCCATAACTTGATGGAAAGTAACTTTATACTCAGTGAAGATCTGGATGTTTCAACATTTGTTAACACACCCAAGCAGTGACATATTACCAAAACCATTACTCAGAGAAGGCATTAAAACACTGTTTTCCAGCCTGACGCAAGCCATTTTAGGGGTTTGCGGACACTCAGAGAGAAAGAGACATTAAACACGCATGCAGCCTTTTTGTCAGTCATACCATTACAACAAACTTGATCCTGTTTGAACATTTAAACAAAATTAATTGGCCTCCTAAATTGTGTCATGACAATGAACCATGTGAAACTGGAAATGTCTCTCAGCATGGACTCATTTTAATTTGGAATTGGGCAAAGCTTGGATACTGGGTTAGGAATTCAGGCTAATTAAACCAGCGACATCTAGGAACTGATCCCTCTCTTGATAAATGACCTGTCTTTCTTATTGCAATACAGGTTAAAAACTGCTCTGAAGTGTAAAAGACTAACCTCTTTCACGGTTTCACGGTGTTTCATTCCATTTCAAAATTCTATGAATTTAACCAGACCATGTTGTTGACAAATGCATAACTAAGTATTTTTTCTTTACTGTGTATTGCTTCAATTGCTTCTGAAATTACATGCTGTGACATTATCATAACGGTTAATTTGAAGTTATGAAACTTTAAAATCAATAATCAACATGAATATCAACAACAAAAAGCAGTCCTTTCAAACATTGGGATCACTTGTCCTGATAAAAAAAAAATACAAAAATAAAGATTTTGTGTCTTAGAACACAAGAACAAACTTCTACAAACAAACCAAAAGAAAGAAATTGCTTTATATAGAACTAGAAAAATATCTAACATTATAGCTGTGATAAACCTATCCTGCGTGTATATGTGTGCATCCTTTATCCAACCAAGCCATAACTTTATTGTACTGTACCGCACCTCATATATGGGAAGGGTGTCTGAGTTCCAGGCTCTGATTCGGGACTCGTTGACATCCACAACGGTCACTGTGATCTCTGGACACATCTGTGCTATCACGCTACATGTTGGGCCCCCCACATACCCAGCTCCGATGCAACAGATCCTCTTTATCTGAACCATCTGCAAAGGCACAATATAGATGAACATCTTACTACATGCAATTCCAAGCCAGACTACCACACACTGGTGATAACCACTTTCCATCCATTTCTCAGAGAGACTTTTCTGCCTTTCATTGCATTTCAATTAACCTAATTTATCAGTTTGTCATACAGGTTTTTCTGGAAATTCAAGGTTCAGGCTATTCCCTAGAATTTTTTCCTCTTTACTTTATTCCCTTAATAAATCCGTTTGTCTGTAAATTAAGTCAAACTGAAAAAGAAGAAAACAGGTCAATGTGATTTAGAATGACAGATTATTTCATATTATATGATAATATTAATGTATAAGAAAGGGCAGGAGGTGATTTCAGACGTTAAATATAATTAACATAGTATGTAAGTACGATAAATATTTATCAATAGCTGCCCTGTAAGTCACAAAGACACATTACCAGTCGTACCGGTATATCCTGGTCGAGAATAAAAGAACCTTTCACTCCACTCAGTCACGTCCAGCTCTGACGAAAACGTCCCATAACTCATTAAAAATTTGCTGTCTTTATGTTTTAAGTGCGATGGACTTCGAAGTGACAGTGTGAGAGGAGCAGGAAAACTCGAAAAAAAAAAAAATCACGGGTTATCAAGGGAACATCGACGCTAACTGGCCGTCAGGTGAGACGCGAGAAGTGAACGGAATAAATGAATGAGTAAGTGTATTATTGCAGCGAGCTAGCGAACTAGCCTCGACATGCTAACACCTCCTTACCTTTGCCAACTCGACAGTCTCTGAACTTCAGGAATGCAGATGATGTTAGCTCGCCTTTAACAGCTCCCGTCCGACAGACGTGGATTCCGGAAGGGCGGTTTTATTTCAAAGGGCAACTGCTGTCTAAAAACGGGGTTGTGTAAATAAAAGATGAGAGAATTTACGCCAAGTGGGCTTCTCCTCAACTTTCTCTAGACGTCTGACTCCTCCACCGCACAGGAGCACTTCTGTCGAAAAGACACATCGCAGTCTTCTCCACAACACATCAGCGGAAGACGGGCTTCCTGTTTGAGGCTATCAGAATAAAAGCCCAACACCTTTCCTTACCTTACTTCGTCGCTTACAAGGAAAAGATGGACAAAATAGTAGTGACACACTTTAGCGTAAAGCAAAATAATTCCCAAGAAACGCAACCAGCAATCAACAAAATCACATTGAAACTAAGATTCAATCACGACTGAAGCTTTTTTTTAAGTATCTCACGAAAAGGCCTTATATATTTAGAATGTCTTACAGTTTCAGGAGCCTGGGGAGGAGGTTTTCTTTGGAAACGAGGATTCATTTGAGGTCTCTCACATCTGTTTTTCATACTGTCAGCATACTTTTTTTCTTCAACTTCTTTATGCAACTCCTTATGGCCACCCCATTCTGTCTTATCACTATTGATTGATGTTAGGAATAACAATTAAACGAACAATTAATTCATAGTGTCACGCAAGGGTGAAACATGTATTTATCATAATTAAACCCAAAAAGAAAGAAAAAATAAAAATGGTCAGATGAAGTCAACATCGCAAACGGTAGGGATAGGAGGTATAAAGAAAATGTCTGTGGAGGTTGTCAGTCATCTAGGTCATGCTCAATTCTTGTCAAGATCTACTTCTTAGCAACTTCTTAGCAAAATCTTCTTCGCAACAAGTTGCTACCAGAAGTAGATTTATACAAAAAATATTGTCTGGATTTGATTATTGTGAAAGTTATTTGGCTCAATGAAGGCATCGAATAACTAACATTTATAATTTGGCAAGCATTAGATTTGAAATCAAATCCATACCACTAAATACTGTGGAGCAGTAATAAAGTGCTAAAACTGTAACCTCATAATGAGGCTCCTTGGCTATAATAAAACATTGCATGGGAATATAAACCATCGCAGGGGACTGCAGAAGACACAGTGAGAGAATGATTATACATACCAAGGGAACAATATTACCAAATGATGCAACTATAGCTTACAAAAAAATTCAAAGCATGACCTCCCATGAGGGTCTACATCGATGAATGCAGAGGTTTGGGGTTATATGTTATGCAATCTATCTCTGAGTTACACAATTACACTGGTACTATGAGGTTTTCAAAAATTAAAAACTCATGCTATTTCTTAAACTTGACACCCCAATGTTTGCACACTGTCCCGGGTAGACCTAAACCCACCCAACTGGCACTTCTCCCTTTTACCTTCAGAGCAGGCAGTAAGTAACCCCAGAAAGAAAAGCGGTTTCTTTCCCCAGTCAGCGAATGGTGACTAAATTTATCAGCTCTCCCTGGCCCACATAAACCTAAGCAAAACAGAAGTTAACAGACCCTCCAGGGAGTTTACCTATGCACTTACTCTTTTCTGTAAATTATATCTATTTTTGGATAACTAAATAACGACTCCACATTATGTTTTCTGTCTGTTCATGTGGAAACTGTGTATTCTGGAAATTTCTTCTGTTTTGCCAAAAAATATCAATTACCTGAATTCAAAGATGAAATTATTAGAAATTGGTTGTCAGAGCGGATTGTGCTAAAAGATGGCTGTTTGTCATAATAGGACAAAAAAAAAAAAATACTCCCGATTAAGGCCATTTTTTCACCCTAATATCCATTTATGTTTAGTAGCTGAGGGTCAAAGCATTTTCTCTATGACAGCATGATGCCCACTAAAGTAATTTTTTTGGCCATTATTCATTTTCCGCAAAGGTTTTAACCACAATGTAACATTTCTAATCACTCTAACTGAAACCTATTGGGACTATAATTATCTTGAATCACTTCTAGTAAGAACTCGTGCCCAAGTCAGGGCACAAATATTTAGTATTTGTTTGTTTAATTTTTTTTCTGTTCAATTTTCCACAGTGGGAAAAAAACATTTTTAAAAATGAAAAATAACGTGTCAACTTAAAACTTAATCAGGTACATGGTTGATAATAAAGATAAAATACAGTATTAATCTCTAAGGTGATGTAAGGTACAAACATTTTTAAAAAGCCAAATATTGTATAAAACACCACCGCTATCCTTACAAAGGACTTCATTTCACCCTTTGATTCAATTTTGGAAGTTTTTCAGCCACGAACAGACACTCTATGCACTTTTTTAAGAGTCTGGTTTATTGTTGAGTCTGATTTATTGTTGCACTTCACTAACCCTATGAAGAAAATCTATATCAAAATTTAAAAATATGAGATTTAATCAAATATCATTAATTTAGTTCACAACACAAGTGCCTGTCTTTGGTTAAAAAAATGGTACAATCTAAAATGCAGTAGGCATGGCAATACAGATGTCAAAAAATACTATGTAACATTTACAAATAAATCTATTTTCGATATGGAATTGTTTTATTTGGAGGGCTCCAAGGTGGGGGAGGGCTGTCTTGTAGTATCACTTTTATACGTCTTTCTTCTCTCTTTCTCTGCTGTTCTCGGTCTTTCTTTGTCTGTTTTAAGAAAGAAAATTAAAGACCAGTGATGGACAAAGCCGGGCTGGCCATTAAGCACACAGTAATTGTGTTGAAATCACACAACACGCATTTCAGGATGGTGAGAGACGGGACTATCTGTATGTGCAACACATCGACAAGAAAGGCTGGTTCAAAGATGACTTTACTTACTAGCCAGCGCTCATAGGTCTCTAAAGCTAACTTTTCTCTCTCTTCTTGCTTGTATTGATCCACCTCAACTTGGTTTCTATTTTCCTTCCGCTCCTTTGTGACTTTGTTGTGCAGGATATCTTTCTTCTTTTCGCACCTGTGGCAGATTATAAATAAAAAAACAGATTACATTTTTGTAGATGTGGTTTGGTGATGACAGGTGGACATCCAACTTTAATTGCCATCTTTGGCCAATAGTGTTCATGTCATATGTACAATTTGGTGGTTCACAAAATTAATCCTGGCCAAAAAAAACACAAGTTGAAATAAAGACAATAACGGGAATACTACAATTTTACTTATTTTAATTTTCAATAATTTCACCAATTTTAACTGATAACATTTTCTGGCTATGTCCACTCGGTGGTTCACAAAACCCATTGGACAAGTCTAAACAGGAACTGGGCTCATGACCAGTTGTATTTCAAAATGTTAGGTGTTCTTAACACGGCGAACAGTTTCCATTCAGAAGAACACCTCTTCTGGAAGAGTCTTAGCCTTATGACGAACCATATTAAACCTTCAATTTAACCATTTTTTAGGCTTATCCCAGCAGTGTGAAGGAAATGGGTTTCTATCTCCAAGGCGTCTATAAATCCTAAAGGTTTTGCAGTTTGCTACTTTGTACAACACTCTCAATTCCAGGCCCCAAGGATGAGTAAGTCTCTGATAAAATATTTGAAACAGTTCAAAGTAGTTTTCTAGTATGTCACTGATCATTTCCTTTGCCTTTAAACACACTCCTACTAAAAGCTATCTTAAGCCATGCAATGATGCCTTGCTTTTCCAAACCACAAACGAATAAAGGTGACGGTGAATTTACACTCACCAGTTGGAAAAGGCGGATGTGCTGTTCTGTTTCCTTTCCTCCTCCTCTTCCAGTTTTTCCAGACAAAGTTTTCTTTCAGCCTCTCGTTGTTTTCTGTACTTTTCTCGGAGTAACTGATCATGTTCAAGTTTCCATCTTTCAAACACCTGAACAGCAACATGTAGATTAACAAAAGCTAAACTCAGCTAGTTACATATGTCAATCCATGTTACCTGTTTTGCAGATTGTCTTTTTTCTTCCCTCTCCTCAGTCAGTCTTTTTTCCGTTCTAGTCATATTTTTCTTTTCTTTAGCTTTTGCTTTAAGACTTTCTGCTTTCCTTTCTTTCCAAGCCTCATACGATGCAACTGCATCTTCCTTTAGAGCTTCTTCTTCCTGTTTGTTTTTTGGAATAAAGGAAGCGATGTCTTCATGTATAAGAGTGTATGAAATTCTTATAGAACTCAGTTCATGGTTTATCGGCAGAACTTGGGTTAATCACCTTTTTTTTTTTTTCTCTCAGAATTTCCTCGTTCTTTATCAACTCCATGTTCTCTCTCAATTTCTCTTTTTTCTTTTTGAGCCATTCCTGAGAGAACAAGGATATTTCAGTCACAGATATTGCTAGTTAGGTATTCTAACAGCCAAGGCCTAGATAAACACGTGAAACCAACTGAATAGCATTTGAAGTGTAGTAAGAAGTTCAATACTGCAGGCAAAACATGAATTAGTAGAATAAACATATAAACACACCCACCTGGTAAATAGATGCTCGAAGGGAATCCACCGCTTGTGGCTGAGACTCTTGTGACACTTTGCAATCCAGAACTTTGAGAGCTCCCAAATATTTTGATTCCACTTTCCTGGAACACCGACTCTGCGGTCTCAGAGAGGTCTTGGATTGAGAACTTAAAGTCCTCAGTGAAATAAAGCAGAAATAAATCATAATGATTCTTTATAGGTGAATGCTGGCTAACACTGATGAAATCTGCTTTTTCGAAGCGAAATGATTTTCACTTTAAACTGACAGTAACATTGCATGATACCATATTTATACAGGTATTATATCGTATCAAACCTGGTCAGGTTTATCCAGTTGATTCATTTGTTAAAATTGTAATCAGATATGAGTAATTCACTGTATTTGACTTCATATAGCATGTTAAAAGTTGTTAGAACATGGCTTACATTAGATGGACGAGGTATGAGGACATTCATTAATAAATGTTGGTATTTTGGTTTGGGGGCTGAGGGTTGACTTTTGGATAATCAAAATCAAGTCTCTCTCTGTCAGGCCCACATTTCATTCTACTGTCAATAGTCGAGCTATTTCTTGCAGGATACTTACGTGTTATCACATTTATCATCTAAGTGGCTAATTTGAGCGGCTGAGAAATCCCTTGAATTCTGAAAAAAAGTGGTGCTATTACACAAAGCTTAAATTACAAGGAAAATATATTTCATGGAACCAACAAAGGGTTAATTTAACCAAAGTCATGCCTGGTGTCTTACATTTAATCCCTCAAATGATGAAGAGTACCTCCTGTCTTGCCGTTTGCTGTCATCTGATATGACGTCATCTTGAAAAAAAGTATTAAACATGTCATAAGAAAGGTACTGTATTCGATTACCAGACCAAATGGGTTCCGCAAAAAAAGTTGTTCCAGACATGAATTTGCTTAAAAAAAATAACAACATTGGCAAAAATCACATTTTTATGGCATGAAAGCATTTGGGACTTGTTAGAGTGCCCTTTGGGTTACTTTTTTTCATTTAACTGTTTCATTTTTTTTCTTTGCAAGGGCTGAGTTTTTACCTCTGGATGGAGAGTCACTTGTGGAAGTGGTGAAGGGGTGTGACTGCTCAGTCTTGGAGGAAGAAGACTTGCTACCTGCATCAGCATGCTCCCCATCTGTCCACTAAGATATAAGATAACTTAAGACAAATACACCAATTAGATCACCTTAAAGAAAGCTCTTGCTACATGTAAAGCTGAACAACCAAACAGTAAGACACACTTGTGGACTGAAGCTCCCTTCTGCTGTTCTGTCAGGAGACGAGACATCAGGGAAACTGCTGAATGCATCAGTCGAGAGCTGAATAGATATGGAGGAGGTCTGGGGCCTGCTGACCTCCTGAGACTCTGCATCTTCAGCTGTCTTTTCTGTTGTGTGGTGGCTCCATCCCAGAGTCCTTTGCCTGGGCTTGGGTTTGGGTGGCTCCCGCTCAGGGCCTTAAAAATCAAACTTAAGTAAGTTTACCACCATCCATTTTTAATGGGAGGGCTGGGCTTATCCTGATCTAAATAACATACAATGTGTTATTCATTTCAAACACATCAGTGAAAAAAATACCTGCTAATAAAGCATCCCCTGCCAATGACGTTGGGGCGTCCCCCTCTCCTCTCTTCTCTTCTCTAATTCCAGAAATAACAGGAGCGGGAGAATCAATCGCACTGCTCTCTGACGTTATCGGCAGTGGCAAGTCCAGAGTGTCGTCTGACGTATGATACGACACAGATGTCTTTAAGTTGTCTCCTGTACTTTGAGGATCTGTAGATTCCCCGTCCTTGTTTGTACAGAGTATGTCATCTTCATAGGTATCTGTAGAGTGCTGTGACAAATATGGATGTTTGTAACTACTGCCGCTATTATTTTGGTAGTCTGCTGGCTCCTCTTCACGTGGCCCTGCCGTCACTGTGTCTTCCACGAGGGATGGCTTTTCTTTGGTTTTCAGGAACGAAACTCTCTTTTTTGTCCCATTTTTACTGTCATCACCTGAGAGGTTGAAGTCATTGAATTTTGTTTTAATCTTCTCTGCCTTGAATATGTCAGATCTCTTTTTTCTAGATTTTAGCAGCTGATTCAAGAAATCTGTGAAATATAGAAATGGACAATCACAAAGCAAGACAAAGAAAAATTAAATGGTATCTTTTACAACAAAGAATCACACAACCGCGATCATTTGAGAAAGATTGGTTGGGTTAAAATTCAAAACAAAGAAAAGTGAAATGATCTAATGTTTGGGCTGTCATTCTTAGGTGTGAGCTACACACATGTATCATCTATTAAGCTTGTATACATTGAAACATCTCACATTGTTCCTTGAATAACAAATAAGAAAGACTATTTTCATTAGTCACTAATAAAAGGAGAGATTTGAGCAATTTGAATATTTATTTGTGAATGCTGTTGTCCCCCTTTTGTACGTCAATGTTAATTAGCTGACAATTTAAAACAGGTTTTGGGACATCCGTGCACATCTCAAAATGGCGTTTGGCGTAAGAGGCGTTTTTGCGTATCTTGTCCATTAACGCCATAAAGGGGAAGCTGACACTTCCAGTGTGATCTCACCGTCTTCCTCGTCGTCCAGATCTTCGGAGACGGAGTACAGTTGCGTTCTCGCTTTTCTGGCCCGAGCAGAGACCGCAGCCTGAAGCTCATCCTGCAACGACGGAGTGTCAACATTGTGTCGCCAGGGGCGAACTAGAGTTACAACCGAACAGAATTTATTTTTTTTTTTTTACCTGAAACGTCGTTCTTCTCGTTGATTTCCGGCTTGTTGTGTAGGCCAGTGTACCGAGTTCAAGATCCGTCATTTTATATTCTAACTATCAACAAGCTGTTTCGTTCATTGGCATTCTAGCTACAGTTCGCTATCTTAATGAAATTGTTATTCAGCATCCTTTACCCGTATATTGGTCGTATTTATTTAAAGTGACGACTGTCGATATTAACTTTCGTGCTTGAAAATAGTTTATGGTCTCTTAAATGCCAGGTAAAGCGGGCGAGCTGACTGACTTGTTGACGGTAACCATGGACGATTGTACGCCAGTAAGCGTAACCCAGGGAGATGTTGTGTTCCGGGTACATTGAATGCGCATGCTCACAGATTGTTGCCGATTACGTTTCTTCTAGATCTGTGATCTGTGATGTACCTCGTTCTTTTCATTTTATCGTGTGAGCTTTCCAAAAAAATGAATAAAGATTGAATCATTGAATCAAAGCATTGTCTCATTGATTATGTGGTGTGTGCTTATGTACTGATTTTAAAGGACGTATACAGTTTGTCCAAGTCGTGGTATATAGTACGATGCTTAATGACCTGTTTATATATTGTAAGATTGATTATTGTATAAGCAAGAAGGATCTGACCCGGAATTCCCCCGCATTGTTTATGGGAACGTAGAAATAAACGATATTACCGAAGAGAAAATTTCACATGACGATGATTATGATGAAAGTCCGAAAATTCGCTCGCAAATTAAGGATTGGAACAGATAGTATGAAAGACCGGTTTAGAGCCCGTGGTACTTTGCTCTACGTCGCCTACCTGTGGACAGAGTGCAATATCACACGGGTCAAAAACAAAATTAAAATACAAAATCTGAACATGTATTCGATGTTCCCTTAAAATTATGTACAATCCTCCTAAATAGGCCAATGGGAGAACTACGTTTAGGACTTGCTTCAAACCTTCGCTGTTTTTCAGGAACGTAGTGTCTTTATGTCACTTAAGTGAACGAGTGAACTAAAATCCAAATGGCTTGTGACCTGCGTGTGCCTCCTGTTTACTTTCCCCCTACACATGCACATACACAAACGCACAATTCAATCAGGCCAATCACGCATGTACATTCAAGAAATATGGATTGTATTTACACTTGTGCAATTTGGTATATTTGAACTTAAACCAAAATTTACCGTGCGGGTAGCAAATAAAACACAAAACAGGCTATGCAAAGTATCTTGGTTTATTGCTCAATCTTATTACAGGAAAAGTGCATAGTTGGAGCCCTTTTTTAATGATAACAGTGATGTACTGTGTTACCAGATACTTCATCCAGACAGTCATGTGTGGCTTAGCCCTTCATAACATAGCCTCCAACTGTGGATTACCTATTTGCTTTCCTCCATACAGAGGCTCTCTGCCATCCGTCAAACAAGAGTAAAAATATATGGTATAAAGAAATAAAATTCATTCACAGAAGTCGAAATGCAGATGAGCAGGTCACAAACTGCTTCAGGTGCTGTGGATGATTTTTTTTTAAAAATAAACATGTGTTTTAATGTATCATTGCAACTGATCTCAAAGGCCAGATACTGAGGTGGCTGAGCACAGATTTGTGACCATGATACTGAAAACCCTATTTCATGCTGTACAATCTTTGTAAAAATGCTACTGAATATGCTTCATTCTTCTGATAACCATGTGGCTACGTTTTGACACCAAATATACTGTGCTTTAATATCCAATGACAAAAAAATGACAGTGAACCAGTGTTTTGGTTCTCATTCTCCATTTTTCCTCGAATTGAATTTTAAACATTGCAACTATTTGGTTAAACTGCAATTCTAATAAATAACCTGTGTGTTTGAGCACTGGATAAAGCTGCAAGTCATGTAAGGAAAGAACTGTGTACATTTTGACTATTGCCCACCCTTTCCCTACACTGATTAAAAATGGCACAAAACATTTTTTCTTCTCAAAGAAATAATCAATAAAAAATGTCATTGGCACAGTGACTTCAAAATTGCAGCACTATAGCTCATTTCCTTACCAGAGTTTAGACATTTGACCAGGAAATAGTATTTAAATATAAATCTTGGATCATCTCATAGCAATGATCCAATGTTGTGACACTTTATAGCAGGGAAGAAAACCTAACCAGTACAACATAGCAACATTGACATGAACATATCGCAAAAAATACAAATTACTGATGGTTTGAAGCATCTAAGTCAGATTTAACTAATGCCAATATCAAAAGATGACATTGGTTTTATTAAAATATTTGCTACTTGGAACAAATAATGTTGGAACTGAGTGAGAGGAGCAATTTGAAGTTGAAATGAATGGTATTCCACTTCCATGATTATCCTGCTTTGAATAAGCAGTTAAAATGTATTGTGCAATGTCACATCGTCACTGGCCCTGCCTGGAGATGTAACAAAGAAATGGAAACAGTTGAATGTCTCATTCAAAAAATGTCATTCCTTCATTTTTAAGCAAACACCATAGGTTATTTCTTGTACTCTTCCCCATTAGACACATTCCGAAATTATGACATTTTGAGGACCTGCAGAGCAGAGGTTGGATGTCACATCTTGTGAATGAGCACTTTAGAAATTGCATGGAGATCCCAAATGATGACCAAAAGCTGTCATAGTCAGCCTAAATGATTAGCCAATATGCACTTGCCACAGAAATATTACATAAAATGTAATGATAAAATAAGTACTTAATTTTCTTGATTGAAGTTTTATCTTTCACATCTGATTGTGTATTTACATATGTTAATAAAAATCACATCTAATTTATTTTTGTATTTTTGTCACAAATAATCAAAGCTTGAGACTTTTTTTAATATATGTCACCACATCAGATATTTATGTATGGGCCTCAAACATCCGGTACCAGTAAGATTCTAGTCACTGGAATCATGGGACAGATATACCCCAAAATACATCGGTGTCAGAATTGGAAAAAAGAAAAGACATTTGAATGAAGGTTGAAAAGGAGCTGGCACTGTCCAGTCACAGAAAGGCGGTTTGACACAGCACAACTCAAGTCAGCGCAGGTGGCTGTGGCTGGTGCTCTGGTTCCACTGCTAGTCAACAGGTGGTGGTGGGGGCTCTCTCCTATTGTTCTGTAGCCCAAAGGAAACATAGTAGATCAACAAAATGAAAAAGATAAATAAGAATAGTACAAACAGCTAAACACAATACACATCTGATAAAAAGTGGACAGTTTGGATGGTCATCCATTCCTTCTGTATACCACCTATCCTGTAGATAGGAATGCAGTGGGGCTGGAGCCAATCCTGGCAAGCATTTGTAAGACAAATACATAGCGCGTGTGCAAGAAATGCGTTTAAAAATGTGCTTGCCACTAGCATGGCTCTAGGTTTTTTTTGCAGACAGGGGTAAGTCACTTACTATTTTTTAGGACTGAACTGTTCTCTTCACATTTTTTTTTCCAAGGGCACTGTTGAAATCCAGAAAGACAACATGACCGCACCTCTTGCAATTAACAAGGGATATGTGCCGGACTTTTGGAATTGGCAAGAATCCTCCTGCCATGACTGAAATTAGCAATCCAACAACAAACTGAAATAATCTCATTTGCATCTCAGAGCTTCAACAGCTTTAGACTTGAATTATTATTCGTGAGTAGATAAGTGGAATTACGCAACTTTAACGTTTTCATACTCTAATTCACAGAAATTATTCAGGCAACTACTCAAACAACAACAACGAAAAAAAAAAGAGCAAAGCTGAAATATCATCGATGCTGAATAATGGGATATACAGTACAAATTTTGCCTGTGTAAAGCACACAGTGGCTTGTCCCGTTTGTAGAGAGAGGTGTCAGTTCATTCTACTTTTGATTGTGCTAAACCTTGCGTTAATTATGGAATCAGCTCACATCATTGCCCTCTCACCATTTACCACATTGCAACCATTTTTTCCAATTCAGATGTGCACATTGTTGGAATCAAAAACCAACACAGTAATGACGGCAACCAGAATAGAGCGCATACCAGACCTGCACCTGAGATTTGTTGGAATGGCCACATTGTGTTCATATGAACATGTAGAAATTATGTTTCAAGTAGGGGGTCAGACAGAAACAAGTGTCCTGATCTGCACGGTAAATCTATAGGTGAAGTAAAATTGGGAAAATACAATCCAAAGGCAAAATAAGGGTAGGTTGACTATGTAACCTAATAGACTGAATTAACGGTTGTTTAGAATCCACTGCTAGTTCTTTCTCTTAACAGCCTGTTACTCTTTTCAATCTGTACCTCTCTTTGAGAGGCAGAGAATTCCACTTCGCAAAACAGACAAAGGTTCCCGACCGCTGTCTCCAGGCAAAGAGCATCATGTACAAATCAGTATGTCTGTTCATATTTTCATCAATTTCACATCACTTAACTACAACTATAGAACAAGTCAGAACTTTAACACAAATTAAAGTAATGTGACATGCAATCAACACTCACGTTGTGGGGTCCAGTGGATTTGCCTATGGCAGGGGGACCTCTGAGACTAGAGGGGCGGAGCAGGAACAGAATTAAAGCCAGGATCATCCAGCCCATCACAACCATTGGGAGGGTCAGTTCTAGTCCTCTTCCTGATTCATTTGGACCTGGCACTGAACACAAACACTTCTGGCACATACTGTATCGGAGAACATGTTTGAGTATAGTTTTGGTTTCACAAGCTAGATTTAAACCAGATTGAGTTTAGGGACAACTGCTTTTAAAGAGGTCATACATACATTCCATAGGACACTCTGTGTCTGTACAGTAGGATTGGGACTGCCTGAGCTGAAAAGAGATGTTGTAAAAGAAAGTAAAATTAGAAATTATGGCAGAGAAACAAGTACAACAACCACATGTCTGAGCTGGTTACACAAGTCACTTATGTTAGGTATGCAAAAAATGGCCCACTTACTGGATCAAGACTATAGAACATAAAATACATGCATATATAAAATAACCATCCGATTTCTCTTAGCTTGTCAAAATGCACTGTAGGGAGAAAACCAAAAAAGCTATTCAAATGTTTTAAAACCTTTATGGAAGCTGTCTGATTGCTGCACATTGTACATGATATAAAAACAAACAGTGGGGATTGCTGTAAAACACAATGTATAAACATATATCAATTTTTAATATATACAGAAATAGAAAGATTGAGTCAACATTTTTTTTATTTTTTTTATTTTTTTATACAAATCGATGGAAATCTTACCACATAGAGAGCCATGGCTCTTAAGATAAACACTGAGCAGGAACCAGGATATGTTGGCTGGGTGTCACCCTGCAGCTGTTCATTTCTTTGTCTACCCTTTAGTTTGTACTTGCTTCTGATATTAAGGTTCGTTTTTGGCTTAAGCAGAAGACTTTTCATACCCTAATGCACAATTACATTTCTTAAATTCTTTTGAACTATTCAACACCTGAACTCTCATGATAAAGTCAGTCAGTTCTTTGTTCAAGCAATCTCTTTCCTGTTACTTACCAGATTAATGAGGCGTCTCATTGCATACTCATGAGTGCAGATGCACTCACAGGGGTCAAAGCCTCCCTCTGCCATGTTTCACAAGATGGTGTTCACCTGGGAGCAAAACATAAAGTGCTGTAGCCAGGTGACAATAAATGAATGCTGCCTCTTGGGACTGCAGTCCACTATTGCTGTTTCACAGACAACTGTAGGGGGAGGAGACAAGGCAGAGTACGGTTTTTTTGCCAATAAATGTGAGTGCATTGATAATTTTATCTGAATGAATTGTTCCTAACTATAGCATTCTCCACTGCAGCAAAATAATCCTACTGTGAATATCTAACAGGAATTGGGAATATCAACTAATAAAATTTAGAGAGAAATGTTACTATCTGATAAAAGACATCAAACATATTGATAACTAAGGGCAGCAATGACAGCAACTTGTCAATCAGAAGGCCAAAAAGCATAAATCTGTGGCACAACATGCTTTATCATTAACTTTTCAGTGGAAAGTAAATTGCAAAACTGAAGCTGTAGATGCTCAACATTGCAAAATTATTCAGGATTAAGGCACTTTTCCATTAGCTTTCTCATTTCCGGAGCAAAAGCTATTTTGGGTCTTTTCTAAGTCCATGCTTGAGAGATTTCTAGTAGTTATTGATTTTGGGACTAAAAAAAGCATTCACGCTGATGTGGAAAACAAAACTTTATCATATCATCTGATATATAAGTGCATGAGTGAAAAACGGGCAAATGTTTTTGCCGCTACATGTCCGTGGAAGAAACTGATAATGACAAAATAACCTACAGAATTCCTTCTTTTTTCTGGGTAAGGCATCTATTCAGTAAAATAAAGCATCTTAGCATTTCCTTTACAGGATACGTAATGTCACTGGTTGGAAAAACAACATATTTTAACATATTTCAGAAATGTGTGTTAAGTTATCGTTTCTGTCAGTTTACAGAGAATAACGTCGGGCATGTCAAAACTAACAGTGTCAGGCATAGTAACTCCCGAGTGGCTTACTATTTCAATCTAGGCGGAATTTCGGGTATTTGTCCGATATTTTTCCGAAATTTGCAGAACCTATCTGTACAGACTGTGTGCTTTCGGCGAATGAGTTCATATAGCAATTTCTACTCATTTTAAAAGGTGTCAGATTTTTTTACAGAGAAAAGAAACGCAAAATATTAATTGCGTTGAAAACTCAAGTTTCCAAGGTCTCTAGACAAACGAAGTGGACACTTTTCAATCTCGGCACGGCAGAAATCCAAGATAACATGACAAACATCAGACTTCTGTATTTTGACTGCAGTTATGCTGACGCTCGTCTTCGTCTTTGAGCGATGTTAATTTGGCTAACATTGGACTAGCGGCGCGCTAACTTAACCAGTGGATGCAACTCGATTTGACGGGAGA
Organism: Fistularia tabacaria; assembly: GCA_901007705.1. Lineage (NCBI taxonomy): Eukaryota > Metazoa > Chordata > Actinopteri > Syngnathiformes > Fistulariidae > Fistularia > Fistularia tabacaria. The sequence continues at coordinate 32,551 of CAAKHD010012096.1, forward strand.
ATTTGGGAACTTGATAAAAAAAACAAAAAAAAACCTTAGTGGGAACATAGACGTATTTGACAACACACGGAACATATGACACAAAGCACGACTTACGTGAGCCTTTGTAGAGGATAAAGCAAAGCGACTGGTGTATTTCGGGCCTCAGTGGAACGGCCTGCGTTCCTACTCTCCTCCGGTGAGTGTCAACGTACAGTCTGTGTTTGGTTAGTTGCACGTGAATGAGACCGAAGAGCGAGACGCCCTATTCTTTGGGATGGACATCCGGGGAACTCAAACGGGTTGACGATGAATTAAAGAGTATCCCCCATTCGTCAATAGAGTTACAAGCGCCCCCCTTATCCAATCACAGCAAGTAACGATTATACCGTCTGGATAGTAAACAAACAGTCCCCCACCTCCATGAAATACACGAACACGGACACACACAATTTACTTACTGAAGCGACCGTTTACCTAAAACTAATAAACGGATAGAGAACCCATATGGCAGCCTATTAATCAATGTTTTGGGTCATTCTTCTCAAGAAAACGTGATGGGGATGTCAGTTACTGTAGAGTCCCGGAAATTAGATATTTTTCAGTGGTCAAAGCCTACCCAGGCAGGCTGCCCGGGAGCTAACTATATGGGTGGAGGCATTATGTGGTATGTCTATCGAAGTTCTCAGTCATCCGGGTCATGGTCAATTCTTGTCCAAATCTTCTTATCGTACCAACTGGACTTAAAGAAAAGTCCAGTTGCTACGATAAGAAGATTTTGGCAAGAATTCATTATGTGTTATAGTGAAAGAGGAGATGGGTGAGAGGACAAGTGGGAAGAAGTTAAAAGAAGCAGAGAGGAGTAAAGATTATGACATGAAAGAAGAACAGAGATAGGTGAAGAAGAATGGACTGTGGGGGTGGGAGGATGAGGCAGAGAACCTTAAAGGCAGTGGTCAGATTAATAGAGGAGGAAGAGTAAAGATTTTTTTTTTTCAAGTCGATTTAACATCTTTCACTTGGGGGGGGGGGGGGGGTTTAAAAAAATTAAAAATTTTGAATTAAGGGGGGGGGAGGGGGGGTGGGGGAAAGAGGGGGGGTC